>PVNU02003943.1:0-87398 GCA_003013855.2 Liriodendron chinense | reverse complement strand
TGCCAATTTGAATTTCCAAATCATCGAGAAAATTTTTGCTACAATTAATTTACTTTATCATTTAACGGCATTTAATATGCTCGATTCTAAGAAACATACTAGTGATAACAACAAAAACTATACAAATTCGATTAGACATGCTTAAGGGGCTAACACCTACGCCCAATTATCAAAAGCTTAAGCTTATCATGTAATCCATAAATCTAAGACTAAGATCTAGTGGACCCCACCATCGATAAATTGACCAAACCGATGCATAATGAATATCTAACCGAGAACAATACTAATCACCGCTTAGATTACGCTTATAACCCAACTTAATCAACTTTTCGTCTAACTTACAAATCAACGGATGAGAGCGAGTTAGGCCAAAATACTACTTCTGTTAATTTAAATCGACCAAACTTTAGACGTAGGTAAATCGGACCACATTTAGCATACCCTAGAAATCTCATCCTCAACTCTATTTTCGAAAATTCTGAAAACACTAAATAGAGTCTAGACCGATCGTTAATGGGCCATTAAACTCGAAACTAAGGAAATATGTTCGTCTTGCTGGGCTTGACATCCCTTGCGGACGCTGAGCCAATTCAGTGCACCAAATCGCATAACTTAGAGCTAGAGTATTAGCACATGTGATGTGTGAATTTGCCTAGAAACTATTCAGAAATTAAGTAAATCATGTCACCCCGAACTTATGCGTAGTTGTGGCTTTCGAGCCGTTAGATTTTGATAAACTTATGACCCTAGTCCCAAATATTTCCCCACATACATCCCTAATGTCACGTCTCCGATCGATGATCGGTGACCGTTGAATAGACATTGGGCCATATCCATTGATCGCCGCATCCGAATTGCGAATGATCATAGCCTTAGATAAATCTTGTCGTGTAGCAAATATTTCATGGTCTAGGTGGGCCCCCGCGGACCCAAGTGGACCACAACTAGTGGAATTAGACCCCCATAGGGTTAGATACTCAATGCCCAACTTTTTAGGGCCATTTGCATCAATTTTAGAGTTATAAGTAGCTCTTATTTGGGGCTTTCTCCTCAAATTCGAAATGAGGCTTGCTTGGAGAGAAGGGAAAGAGAAATTGAGAAGGAGTGGAAGAGAAGAATAAGAAATGAAGAGTGGGGATTTGGGTGGTGAGCTCTTGTGCTTGGATTCATCCCTCTCGGTTGTAAAACCTTGTGCTAGCCATCAGTCTTCTCGTCTTCATCGACTTCCCTTTTGATCGGAGGTAGGATGTGAATGCCATCTTCCCTTTTTAGGCATTTTAGGGTTGAGTACACTAATCTCACCCTAATCTTGCTTTGATCTTAACTAGGCTTCGCCGATTCCCACCAACCCTCACCCTAGGTGCTCGAACGACCGAGAAACCCAAAACCCTAAGGTGCGGAATTATACCTCTAGGTTTTCTTTTATCAACCTTAGATGGATTTGTGATTGATTGAACCTTTAGGGTATTGTTATCTTTGTTAATTGTATTATTCCCGTATTATTGCAATATATGTGCTATTTTGAATTTCTGTAGCTAAGGTGTTTGATGAAATGCTTGTGCGGGATAAACCGCTGGAATGATGCGTGTTAAGATTATATTAAACATAGAATTGCTTGTATGCATATAAGTTGGAATTATCATGCACGGCGTCGAGTTAGAATTTTTCCTAAGTTACCAGCATGCTACAAGATAAACTTAGGCTTTGTGAAACAGAATATCTGTCCCAAATATTTCGAGGCGGGTAGCCTAGATGTGTCGGCTACCTGAGATGTATTCGGTTGGTTCGAGGGAAACACAGATGGTCGGTAGTAGTTGGACTACGCGGACGGCTTACGCCCATGCCGATTCAGACGGACGCCCCTGGACTTAATTGAATCTATCAAAATATGGCAGAAAAAGTGTTTGATGATGATAACAATACAGTCCCCTGAATACAGAATACCGGATCCTAAGAAAGTGTCGGGTCCACTAATAACTGCATGTGCAATGCGTTCCCGATAAGCCTCTTGGGCCGGGCATGGTGGTATGGGACACCGTGTTCGAGTCGTCGGCCTACGCTGGGGTGAGTCACCTCCCCGTAGTGTCCTTGGAGCAATTGCTGGGGCGACGAACCCTATCGGTGTTCCCGAGAAGGTTGGTCAGCTCCCGTTTATAACAGGATGTTGGGAACCGTATTTTGATGTGTGGAAGTGACAGGGAAGCGTGGGCTACTGGCGATGATTAGCATTGCACGGTTGGGAGCCAGATAGTCCCGTTCAGGGCCAATGATTGGACAATGGTATTCCGGCTTCGCCAATATGCTGAGTGAGAAATGACCTAATGAAACTCAAACAAATCATGCATACACGTCATGGATCCCCTAGGCAACTGTCTGACTGTTAAAGGCCAGGATGCCGAAGGATGATCCAACCCATTTGCATTTGGAGGTTCTGTGAGTGCCTGGTTGCTTGATGTGGCGCCAGTGCCACTCTGTGTTCCTCATGTTACATCCGGAACATGCATGGTGTGCGATCTCATGTCATTCATGCACTAATAAAACTAGAATAGGAATTTGGATGTTTTGTATGGAATCAATGCCTAACCCTCTTTGTTTGATAACATGTTAAACTTAAAGTTATAATTCTCACTGAGTTGATCACTCACTCCCACTCCTGGGACGGTGTTTCAAAACACCACCAGGCTCTGTTATGATAGATGCAGATATCTCAGAGGAGGATGCTTTTCAGGATGAGTTCGATGACTTTACGGGAGAGTTGTCTTACTTCCACTTTTTATATTGATCAGGTTTAAATTTAATTTTTGTCTCTACTTTACTGCTTAAATTGATTATGAATTTGTGCTTTGATGCCTTATGAATCTTAAACAAGAAATCACGCTTCCGCAAAGCATAATTGACACCCAGAATCTTGGGGATCGAGGTTGTACTCGACCCCTGAAATTCGGGGCGTCACAGTTGGTATCAGAGCGCGAGTTTAGAATTGAACTGGGCAGTGAGTTATGGGCTTACCACAAACTTGACGTAGACGTAGATAGGACTCTGAGATTAGTGACCTTGAACTTTAGACTCGATTTCTCAAATCCTTGATCCCCGCAGAATCAATCTTAGAGTGGATGGACGACCTGGATTTTGGACACTTTTGAAATCAAGGTGGAAACCTGAGGTCAAACGCTTGTTGGGGTTAGGTTATAGGATGAGAGTGGAACCCCTAGGAGTAGAAACTCATATGGATCCATGAGTTCGGATAGAGAGAGTTTAGTGTTTAGATGCTTGCAATAGATAGTTTATCTGTGCGAGTTGTGGTTCGGTTGAGAGCAAGAAGAGGTGACCAAGTTTGCTAAGATATGGGGATGAGATCAAGAGAGCAAATGGGGTTTTGGGAGCCTCTAAGGATGAGTTTGTGACTGGATGACACAGCAAGATCCAGTCGACCAGATTGCAAACTGGTCAATTGGTTGTTACTGCCAGAGAACAGTTGGAAAGTGGAAAGAAATTGGAAAGTTGAAATAGTGTAATCTGGTTGACCAGATTGCCAGCCGGTCGACCAGATTAGACTCGTTTTTGTTTTAAAAATGGATTTTTTTCCCCCTTTCTCTCAACATAAACAAAAACCCCTCTTTCCCTATTTCATTACTCCACCCATTCAACAAAAAAAAAAACCCACCTTCCAAATCCCTAAAATCCTCCAAGCTTTCACCCTCTGCTTCAAGATTCCTAAGCCCCAATCCTCACTCACTCCCCTTCTTCCCATTTTGAATTCATAATCTCCTCAAGAGCTCCACAAACCTTTGTGTGGGGGTTTCTCCTCTACCCCAAGGTGAGGTGAGAGTAGTTGCTTGAAGACGATGACATTCTTGGCCCTAGCCTTGTCATGGCTTGCACTTCCATTGGTAGACTTGGGCATGACCAAGAGGTAGAACACCATGGAGAGGCAAGTTCAAGCCGTGAACGCTGCACCAAGTAGAGGAAAGACATGAATGTGGCTACCCCAACGACCGCGCCTATATACAAACCACAATGTTCATGTGTTTTGATGTTTAAGATTAAAAGTTTAGACCTGGAGGGGATTTTCCTAAGTTTATGTGTATCTGGCAATATAGGAAATCCAATAATATAAAGACAACCAATCCTGGGATTAAATTTCTAAATCGGTTGAATTTTTTTTTTTTTTTTTTTTTTTTTTTTGAAATTTGAACTTTAGAAACATGAACATTAGGGTGCCCTAGTGTCTACAATCACAATCATTCTCCTAGGACAGAAAATTTTCGACATCAGCATATAGGGAAGTAGCTTCCTCAAAATACTGAGTTCATAGTTTTAGGTTTCTCTTGCTAACCTAAAGTTAGATGAGTCGGGCTTCAAGTGGGTCACACATAAGACTAAATTAATTGTCGAGAAAGCTAAAGGACTATCTACAACTCACATCAAAAGTTGGCCCATGAGGCATATGGTTACGATAATGGGCAATGTCACACGTTAACCACCCAAGTAACTTGATTCCATTAATCCAATTTTTTTTTATATTCATTTTGCCTTTATATGATTACACTATGTGGCCCCACAAGATTTCCAACACATCAGTAAATTAGATCAATCAACGCTTTTCTACCTTGAGTCATTGTATAGACTTTTACACCTAGTTCATCCATTGGTCCAAATTCATGTAAGGCGATGGTCAACAGATGATGTTTTAATTGGTCCATAGAGGGCATCCTTAAATGGCTTAGGGACGGTCAGATTTATTTCAAGCTTAGCCATCCACTATGCTTTGAAATTGATTTCAATTATTGAAAGAAGATTTAGTCATTCATAACATGCTTGGTAAAAAAAAAAAGTAAGAGAGAGAGAGAAGAAAAGAAAACTTCATAAAGTGTTGGGGTTTTAAAAAGGAGAAAAAAAAAGGTCATAAGTGTTGAGAGTTTGAAAGAAAAAAAAAAAAAAAAAAAAAAAAATCACCAAACAGCAAGAACCGGTCGACCAGGGTCACAGTCCGGTCGACCGGATGAACATAGGGTCACTGGACAGCAACAACCGGTCGACCGGGGCCATATCCGGCCGACCGGATGACATCAGGGTCATTGAACAGCAACAACCGGTCGACCGGGGCCATATCCGGCCGACCGGATGGAAATATGGTCGACCGGGTCCGTAACCGGTTGACCGGATGTATGTAGGGCTATTTTGGTTAAAACTCCTAAATTTTGAAAAAAAATTCAGCCTTACATTTTAGGTAACTTCAAAAACTCATATCTCATTCGTTATAGCTCCGATTGAGGTGATTCAAAATCCATATTAAATATTTAAGAGTCTAATTTCATATAAAAATATATAAAAAAAAATAAAATAAATATTATAATAATACTAATTTAGGACGGTTTGAAAACCATCTAGAAAATATCGATTTTTAAGCAGCTGGTACTCCGAAAATTTTAATAATTTTTTTACAACTTGAAATGGGTTGAAATTTTGTGAGAAAATATTAAACTTAATTATAAATTATCATAAAAATTTTTAAAAAATAATTTAATGACTAAAAATGTCAAAACCAACATGAGCAATAGACCAATTGAAACTAAGAAAATTTCTACAATTACGATCTGTCGATGGATCACCGTATCTTTTTCATCTTATAACTTTAATAAATGGTGTCTTCTTAGGATTTTCTTCTTATAATGTCAGGAATCATCTTGTGTAACTAAATTAATTATTATTTTAGCATATTTTCCTATTTCGGATAAGTTTTAGTTTGGTCGAATTAGGGCTCTTAAGTAGGGTTGTATTCTATTATTGTAAGTCCGTCTAGAAAAAGAAAACATCAATAAAATTATTTTAAAATTTATTTTCTTTCCTTTAAATTCAAGTATAGCCTTGTGGATTCAAGGTTGTGTACACCTGAGGTAAACAATGATCTTTTCCTCATCACACCCTTCCCTGCGTCAAATTAAGAATGAATACCCTTTTCCCAAAGATCGAAACAAAATAAGAATTTGAACACAAACTTAGGCTCCCTTGAAAACTATTAAGATGATTGTGTGAACTTAGAGACATAACTTAGGTCATGTGGGAAAGCGAGTGCCCACTATAATGCACATAAGATTTAAACGAGATGACTCTTGGAACTTGTCCCAAAGGACGATTAGAAATGTGAAACATGAACTTACCAATGATGCATGATATTCTTTTCATATGTTTAGAATGATCGAACAACGAATTTTCGGAACCACACATCTGCGAAGCATTCGCGGTCTGACCCAATTCTCAATCCTGGGCGATTACCAATGGACTCACTGCTTTGACCGAGCAGAAGACCCGGATCTATCAGGACTAAGAAGGGATACAACGAGTTCTTCGCCTTGGTCAGGCAGAGAATCGGAGTATCAGATTCAGACCTACTACAACTGTTTCTTCGTATTAGCCCGAACGTGAAAACAATACACACAACCCCTTAGGTAAATTTTGTGGTTGAATACTTAGTACACTATAAATGATTTGACATATATATCTCGAATATCGAGGGTAAAATTATTTTTAAGGGGGGTAGACCGTTGTGACCTAGGCTAGCATAGTTAATATACACTCTTACACGTACATGAACATGATATCCACAAAAATTTAGGCATGCGAAACGAGAACATCTTCATTTAGTGACATTAGATAATTTCGGGGACGAAATTATTTTTAAGGGGGGTAGATTGTAACGCCCCAGATTTTTGCCAATTTGAATTTCCAAATCATCGAGAAAATTTTTGCTACAATTAATTTACTTTATCATTTAACGGCATTTAATATGCTCGATTCTAAGAAACATACTAGTGATAACAACAAAAACTATACAAATTCGATTAGACATGCTTAAGGGGCTAACACCTACGCCCAATTATCAAAAGCTTAAGCTTAATCATGTAATCCATAAATCTAAGACTAAGATCTAGTGGACCCCACCATCGATAAATTGACCAAACCGATGCATAATGAATATCTAACCGAGAACAATACTAATCACCGCTTAGATTACGCTTATAACCCAACTTAATCAACTTTTCGTCTAACTTACAAATCAACGGATGAGAGCGAGTTAGGCCAAAATACTACTTCTGTTAATTTTAAATCGACCAAACTTTAGACGTAGGTAAATCGGACCACATTTAGCATACCCTAGAAATCTCATCCTCAACTCTATTTTCGAAAATTCTGAAAAACATTAAATAGAGTCTAGACCGATCGTTAATGGGCCATTAAACTCGAAACTAAGGAAATATGTTCGTCTTGCTGGGCTTGACATCCCTTGCGGACGCTGAGCCAATTCAGTGCACCAAATCGCATAACTTAGAGCTAGAGTATTAGCACATGTGATGTGTGAATTTGCCTAGAAACTATTCAGAAATTAAGTAAATCATGTCACCCGAACTTATGCGTAGTTGTGGCTTTCGAGCCGTTAGATTTTGATAAAACTTATGACCCTAGTCCCAAATATTTCCCCACATACATCCCTAATGTCACGTCTCCGATCGATGATCGGTGACCGTTGAATAGACATTGGGCCATATCCATTGATCGCCGCATCCGAATTGCGAATGATCATAGCCTTAGATAAATCTTGTCGTGTAGCAAATATTTCATGGTCTAGGTGGGCCCCCGCGGACCCAAGTGGACCACAACTAGTGGAATTAGACCCCCATAGGGTTAGATACTCAATGCCCAACTTTTTAGGGCCATTTGCATCAATTTTAGAGTTATAAGTAGCTCTTATTTGGGGCTTTCTCCTCAAATTCGAAATGAGGCTTGCTTGGAGAGAAGGGAAAGAGAAATTGAGAAGGAGTGGAAGAGAAGAATAAGAAATGAAGAGTGGGGATTTGGGTGGTGAGCTCTTGTGCTTGGATTCATCCCTCTCGGTTGTAAAACCTTGTGCTAGCCATCAGTCTTCTCGTCTTCATCGACTTCCCTTTTGATCGGAGGTAGGATGTGAATGCCATCTTCCCTTTTTAGGCATTTTAGGGTTGAGTACACTAATCTCACCCTAATCTTGCTTTGATCTTAACTAGGCTTCGCCGATTCCCACCAACCCTCACCCTAGGTGCTCGAACGACCGAGAAACCCAAAACCCTAAGGTGCGGAATTATACCTCTAGGTTTTCTTTTATCAACCTTAGATGGATTTGTGATTGATTGAACCTTTAGGGTATTGTTATCTTTGTTAATTGTATTATTCCCGTATTATTGCAATATATGTGCTATTTTGAATTTCTGTAGCTAAGGTGTTTGATGAAATGCTTGTGCGGGATAAACCGCTGGAATGATGCGTGTTAAGATTATATTAAACATAGAATTGCTTGTATGCATATAAGTTGGAATTATCATGCACGGCGTCGAGTTAGAATTTTTCCTAAGTTACCAGCATGCTACAAGATAAACTTAGGCTTTGTGAAACAGAATATCTGTCCCAAATATTTCGAGGCGGGTAGCCTAGATGTGTCGGCTACCTGAGATGTATTCGGTTGGTTCGAGGGAAACACAGATGGTCGGTAGTAGTTGGACTACGCGGACGGCTTACGCCCATGCCGATTCAGACGGACGCCCCTGGACTTAATTGAATCTATCAAAATATGGCAGAAAAAGTGTTTGATGATGATAACAATACAGTCCCCTGAATACAGAATACCGGATCCTAAGAAAGTGTCGGGTCCACTAATAACTGCATGTGCAATGCGTTCCCGATAAGCCTCTTGGGCCGGGCATGGTGGTATGGGACACCGTATTCGAGTCGTCGGCCTACGCTGGGGTGAGTCACCTCCCCGTAGTGTCCTTGGAGCAATTGCTGGGGCGACGAACCCTATCGGTGTTCCCGAGAAGGTTGGTCAGCTCCCGTTTATAACAGGATGTTGGGAACCGTATTTTGATGTGTGGAAGTGACAGGGAAGCGTGGGCTACTGGCGATGATTAGCATTGCACGGTTGGGAGCCAGATAGTCCCGTTCAGGGCCAATGATTGGACAATGGTATTCCGGCTTCGCCAATATGCTGAGTGAGAAATGACCTAATGAAACTCAAACAAATCATGCATACACGTCATGGATCCCCTAGGCAACTGTCTGACTGTTAAAGGCCAGGATGCCGAAGGATGATCCAACCCATTTGCATTTGGAGGTTCTGTGAGTGCCTGGTTGCTTGATGTGGCGCCAGTGCCACTCTGTGTTCCTCATGTTACATCCGGAACATGCATGGTGTGCGATCTCATGTCATTCATGCACTAATAAAACTAGAATAGGAATTTGGATGTTTTGTATGGAATCAATGCCTAACCCTCTTTGTTTGATAACATGTTAAACTTAAAGTTATAATTCTCACTGAGTTGATCACTCACTCCCACTCCTGGGACGGTGTTTCAAAACACCACCAGGCTCTGTTATGATAGATGCAGATATCTCAGAGGAGGATGCTTTTCAGGATGAGTTCGATGACTTTACGGGAGAGTTGTCTTACTTCCACTTTTTATATTGATCAGGTTTAAATTTAATTTTTGTCTCTACTTTACTGCTTAAATTGATTATGAATTTGTGCTTTGATGCCTTATGAATCTTAAACAAGAAATCACGCTTCCGCAAAGCATAATTGACACCCAGAATCTTGGGGATCGAGGTTGTACTCGACCCCTGAAATTCGGGGCGTCACATGATAACTCTCAACCATGTGCTACGGGTTTACACGACGGGTTCGTGCGAACTTCTAACACGTAAAGTGGTCCCAAATTTCGGACTGTCCATGTGGTGCGTCGCCTCATGAAAACCCTAAGGCTAAGTTCTTGACATGATATAAAGATCTAGTGGGCCATAGTAAGGTTAAACGCAAATGTAGGTCCCAAGTGAAAAAATGTGAAAATCTCTCTCTCTCTCTCTCTCTCTCTCTCTCTCTGTGTGTGTGTGTGTGTGTGTGTGTGTGTGTGTGTGTGTGTGTGTGTGTGTATTTAATTCAATGTGATCAATCAATTCAATTTTATATAGAACGATTCGATTTTTTATTCAATTCGATCGATCGAAATCAAAATTAAAATTGAATTGAATTTATCTTGGGGAACGATTTAATTCGATTCGATATATTGATCTTAAATTGAATTGCGTGTAGCTTTAATTTTGAATGGGTCATGGTTGCAAACCCAATCTGAATCGTGTATCCGTTTCTCCTTATCATGGCCCAACCAAGGCTGAGTTTGTTTGGAGATTGGCTTGATACATGGATTTCGAAATATTCTGGATCGCATCTAGCTCTCCGAACATCTCTGAGGAAATCTCTCATTTTTTAAGGAATGTAAAAGACGACTTTGTGGATGAGATCATATTCAGTTATAAGATAAGATACGCTCACCCGACGGGTCTTTTATAATCATCCCAAGCACATCCCTCATTTAATGGTCACATTAATCGTAGCCACATGGTGTACGATAGTTCGCCCCCTTAAAGGGCCTGATAAGAGTCTGTACCGTCGCAATAATGACAGAATGTGTAACGTCGAAGGAAGATCAAACGCGGAACTCCTTCGGGTACGAGTACAATCCTGACAATGCCAAACACGTAATGTCTCCACATGGCATCTTCCTATTGGCCCACATCAGGGTGCTGAAAATGGGTGTAAACAACACATGCGGCTCTCTTGCTTTCTCTTGCTTTTAAAAAGGTTTATAAAGCAACAAAAGAAATTTAATTCTGAATCGCAAGGAAAGATTTCAAAACACAACTAAACTTTGTATTTCAAATACCTTCATTAACTAGGCTACCAAATGACTTGAAATTTAAATGCACTCAATTACACTCAAATCCATGTTGCTAGTATTGCTGTTCAATTTGGACATGTGACCACACATATAATGAACAACCTGATTTCATTTAAACATGTGTAATTAGATTAGATGTTGGCGTGCCAGAGTTGTGATCGACTCAAATCAAACTGAATGCTTGTGACCCCATGTATCGAATTAGTCAAATTATGATCAAATCTGTGAAGATTGGCCTTACTATTCAACCACCGATTATTATAGCGATTAGGTAATTTAAGAAGGGGAGGTTTAGTCCTTTTGAATGAGTTTTTTTTTTTTTTTTTTTTTTTGTTTATCCTTTATGCCTTGAAGACAGACTTTTCTTTTAACAGTGATAGAGGAGGTTTAATATTTTTAAATGAGTTCTTTTTTCCTTAAAGACAACCTTTCTTTCAATGGTGATAGTTTAGATCGTTTTTCTTAACAAAAATAATAAAAATAGATAAATTAAAAATAAAGGGCTTGATTGCTAATTTTATTAATCAAAATGTCAATGCAGTTCAATCAACCAAAAAAATGAAAAATAAATAAGCAGAGGAAATTACTTATAGCAATCTGTGTTAGATAAAATGAGCATGGTCTTGGCAGTGCTCTAGACCTAAACAGTCATGAAAATACCATACAGTCATGAGACAGTCATGAAAATACCAGACAATCATGAGATGGTCGTAGTATGAGGTCAGCAAGATGTCACCATAGATATACCAAGTAAGAACTTAGTAATCTATAGATTCAACAACAAGGTGCCCACATGATGAACGACCTATACTGAAGGTGGGGCCCCACATGATGAATGGTCCACATGAAAGGTGGGCCCACATAATGCATGGTCACATGAAAGGTGAGTCCCACATGATGGACGACCTGCATGAAAGTGTGGCCCCACATGATGGACAATCAACATCAAATAGGCCCAACTTGACGAATGGTCCACATTAAAGGTGGGACCCACATGATGAATGGTGGACATTGAATATGGGAACATTTGATGGAATGTTGACATTAGACGTGGGCCCACATGATGAATGACCAATATTGAAGGTTGGGCCCCCACATGATAGATGGTCCATAGCAAAGGTGGGACCTACAGATGGATGGTGGACACCAAAGGTGGGTCCCACATGATGGATGACTTGGATCAAAATGTGGCCCCACATGATGAACTATCCACATCAAGTGGGTCCCACATGATAGATGGTCCACAACAAAGGTGGGATTCACATGATGGATGGTAAACATGGGGCCCCACATGATGTATGGTCCACATCAAGGTGGGCCCACATAATGAACAATTCACATCAAAGGTGGGCCCCACATGATGGTGGCTTGCATCAAAGTGTGGCCCAGCAAACGGAGCATCCACATCAAGTGGGCCCATTTGATGGGCGGTCCACACAAGGCTGGGACCCACATGATGGATGATGGTCATTGAAGGTGGGCCCACATGATGGTCAGTTCACATCAAAGGTGGGCCCAACATGATGAATGACCCACATTGAAGGTGGAGCCACACATAATGAATGCTCTACATCAAGGTGGGCCCACGTAATGGACGAAGTGTGCTTCACATGATGGATGGCCCACATCAAAGTGTGACCTCTCATAATGGATGGTCCACATCAAGTGGGACCCACCTAATGAAAAGTCCACATTTAAGGTCTCGCATGATGGATGACCCATATCCAAAGTAGGCCGCATGATAGATGATCCACATAAAAGGTGCGCCCCACATGATGAATGGTGGATATCAAAAGTGGGCCCCACATGATGGACAATCCACTTTGAAGGTAGGGCCCACACTATGGACACATCAAATGTGGACTCCACGTGATGGGTGATGGGTGGTGAGTGGCAACACATAAAGGATAATTAATACCGATGGTGGGCCCCACATGATGGATGGCCTACATCTTAATGATCATGAATGGTCCACATCTAAGACGGGCCTTGCATGATGGATGACCCATATCCAAAGTAGGCCACATGATAGATGATCCACATAAAAGGTGCGCCCCACATGATGAATGGTGGATATCAAAAGTGGGCCCCACATGATGGACAATCCACTTTGAAGGTAGGGCCCACACTATGGACACATCAAATGTGGACTCCACATGATGGGTGGTGAGTGGCAACACATAAAGGATAATTAAAACCGATGGTGGGCCCCACATAATGGATGGCCTACATCTTAATGATCATGAATGGTCCACATCTAAGACGGGCCTTGCATGATGGATGACCCACTTTGAAGGTTTGGCTCACATGATGGACAGTCCACATTAAAAGTAGGTTCTATATGATGGATGATCCACATCCAATATACGACATAATGGATAGCCCAAATGTCTTAAAACATAAAGATTGTGTGTAGTCATTCAGTCTTTGCCATTTGGGACACGGTTCATCTATGATGAGATCCACCAAAATAACCATTTAGATTGCTCTTATAATGTGTTGAGCCTCGAATATTACATATTCTAACCCCAATTCATTACACATTATGCATGTTTTCTATGTTTAAAAGACTTATTTAATGCATGTTTTGCGATTGTAGGAATGAGAGAGAGATTTCACAAATACAATGCTAAATGACACTTCTTAGAAGCCATTTGATAATGATCGAAGATGGGTCATCACACATTATGTATGTTTTCTATGTATAAAAGACTTATTTAATGTATGTTTTGTGATTATATGAATGAGAGAGAGACTTCACCAATACAATGTTAAATGACACTTCTTAGAAGCCATTTGATAATGCAAGATTAGATGGGCCAAGAGAAGAAGAGAGAAGCAAGGAGAGGAGAGAGAAAGAAAGAAAGAAAATGCAAGATTAGATGGTTCGATCAGTCATGACTGGTCGATCACTCTCAAATATAGATTCCAGCAGCTTCTCTTTGAAGCTCTGATTTTCCTTGCGCAGTGCATTAGTTGTTACGCAAATTTAGAAAGTTCTGAGGTAGCAGAGCTTTGAATCTATAAAAGTCGTGAGAGGTGAAGAGGGTCATCGTGGAGCGTCTGCAACTCTTCCAAATCGATTTTTTTTAATGTTTTTTTGTAGTTTTCTTTTGAATTTTAGTTCAACTTCGTAATGGTTGGCTAAGCCTCTTAGCTAGGGCTAAAATGTAAAGCTTATAGTTGTTTACAATGTCTAGTTTGATTCAATTCAAGTACTTTAGGATCTAATGAAGAACACTTATAGTTCTAGTTTGAAATAAAGTAAGTATTTTTAGTTTAATCTTCTCTCTTGTGATTTTGCTTACATGAGAGGTTTTGATTTACTGAGATTGCTTAATGGGGTGTTGTTGATAGGATTTTAGATTGTAGAGATCTTAGATCCATCACGATATGTTGGATGCTAGGTGATCTTACAAACCAAGTTTCCTAAGTACTTATCTAGATTTAAATTAGAAGAAGTTCTTATCTATTGATTTGATCTGAGATAGATGTTTTTTGTATTAATGTTGGTTTAATTGAAGTTCAATTCATTCTTCTAAATCAAATCTAGTGACAAGATTTGAGAAAGAATCATGAACGTGATCTCACTTGTTTTGTAAAAGATTGGATTGTGTGATTGGATACATCCAATACCTTAGTTATTATGAGAAAACAATACCAATAGATGATATATCCATGTTATATGGATTATGATGATTTGATTGCTCCATATTTCAATTGGAAATGGATAGAACTCCAATTCCAATTAAGTTATTAGCTTGAATGATTGAATCAGCATTGTGGATAATTATAAATGAATCATTGACGCTTTAGTGTTTATTTTCTTAATTTAGTAGATATTTTTATATTTTTAAAATTCATCATTTGATACAAATATAAATTTAGTCCATCCTAGTTATATAATTTAGAATTGTTACGACAATCCCTGTGATCGACCTCAGTCTCATCGAGAATTATTACTACATTGCAGCCTTACACTTGAGGAGAGCGAACATAATGAAGCTTCATAATATTTAAAAATGACATCAACTACCCTTTAAAAAGCTCGGATTTAAATGTTTTGCCAAACGTGTTTGTTTCAAATAATAGCTTTTTCGATTTTGAAAAATTAATTTTACCAAACAAGCTTATTTAAAACAAAAGCTAGAACAAAAATAGCTTATTAGAATAACTCTTATTGATTTAGAGTAGGTGTGCCAAACAAACCCTAAGCTAAGAAACTAATTAATGCTCACGAAAGATTAAAGAAATAAGCAACACAACTAAAAGTGTGAATGTATTATCGTGTGGCTTGAACTCATTATTAAGTGTTGCTTTTATAACTTTTTAAAAGGTGATGGTCATGTGTAAAATCTATAGGCTATGCAACCACCATGCCCACTTGAATCTAAAGTCCATGCCATTATGAGCTATTTAAGTCCTTGTTGTATTATGCCATTATGAGCAATTTGTTTCTATCACGGGATGACTTGTTTCCACTCTCTCCCAACTTGTAAAAAATATCAAATATTTTTCAAAATAATTTCTTCTAAGTTAAAATAGTGAAAGGATCATGCATGCAATTATTAACCATGAAGAATCAAGCAATAACATATCTTTACCAAATACTTCATCTGCATACCAATGCCATACGTGCCTTGCTGCCGTTGGTCACATGTTCCATTGTCGACTCTTTTTGCGTTCTGACCACATGTACTGCTCTAAGTGGGCGCGGATTTCCTGCTAAAGCCTTGCGCAGGGAGTTCCTGCGGTGGGAACCATGTTGGGGCTCCTAGTGATTTTTTTGATAAATCCACTTCGTCCATCCGTTTTGGGAGCTTATTTTAGGAAATGAGAACAAAAATTAACCGGATCCAAGACTCAAGTGGGCCGAACTAAAGGAAAAGGTGGGTAGGTAAATTACTACAGTTGAAACCTTCCTGGGTCCCACAGTGATGTTTATATGACATCCATACCGTTCGTAACGTCACTACTACTGGGATGAACTGGAAACACAAATATTATCCTGATTCAAAACTCTTGTGGCTCCACAAATATTTCAACTGTGGAAGTTCAATCCTCACGTTTTCGGCCCACTTGAGTCTTGGATCCGGTTAATTTTTGTTCTCATGTCCTAAAATGAGCTCCCAAAACGGCTGGACGGGGTGGATTTATCAAAAAAATCACTGTGGGCCCTAACATGGCTCCCAGCGCAGGAACTTCCTGCGCAAGGCTTTCACAGGAAATCTGCGCCCGCTCTAAGTGTTTGGCATTAAGGAGTGATACTCGTCCTGAGCAGATAGGCATTGCATTGAGAGTTCGTTCTTCTATTATTTATGTACGAGTGTGCCGACACATAGGTTTCTTGTCGCTGATCTTAACTATGTGTGGCCAGGCGCAAATAGCCAAACGACTGACAGATGAACTGATTAAACCACATACAAGCGGGATGCATGGGATACGACCAAAAGTTAAGCAGATCTGAGACGGGTGGACTACAAAATGGGGATTAAACTCTTACTATTGAAAACTTCTTGAGAGCATAGAAGCTTTGGATTGAGTTGATATCTGTATCTTCTCTTGGTCGTCCATGTTCATATAATTTTATAAATAAGTTGAAGGGCAAATAAACATTATGTGGGCCTTAAAAAAAGTTTCAAGTATTACCACTGCTGCTTCATGTGGTGTTGTCCACTTGAATCTTGGATATGCACAATTTTTTGTCCTATCTCATAAAATTCCATGAAAAAAATGGATGAACGGTGTGGATAAAACACACGTCATAATGTCCACTTAAAGCTCCCGTGACTTGATAACCCGTGTGTACAAGTGGCATATGCTCATGGCCCACCTTGATGTATGTGTGATATATCTATACCGTCCATCAATTTTTCAAGATCATTTTATCGCATGAAACAAAAAAATAAGCAAATAAAAATCTCAGGTGGACCATACCACAGGAAACATTGGTGATTAAATGCCTACCATTAAAAACTTCATAGGCCACCTTAATGTTTATTGGCCATCCAACACGTTGATAAGGTCACATGGACTTGGATGAATGTATCGAGAACTTTTGTGGCCCACAAGAAGTTTTTAATGATTAATCGCCACCGTTCCCTGAGCTGAGCTGTGTTCCACCAGAGATTTAGATATTCTTTGTTTTTGGCGCGGAGGATTCTGCGTTTGAGGGGGAGCCGACAAAACGGGAGCTAATTACACTTACCATATACGTGGGGCCCATTTTGATGTATTTTTTATATATCCACACGTTCATCTGTTTTTATCTCATTTTAGGACGTTACACCAAACCCTAAGAAGATCCAAATATAAGGTAGACCATACCACTAGAAACAGTGATGAATGACCATTAAAAGCTTTTTATGGGCTATGAAAGTTTTGGATTAAGCTGATATTTATATTTTCCCTTAATCCAGATATTGTTGACATTATCAACAGGTTGGATTGCAAATAAACATTAATAAAACCTTAGCATGGTCTCTTTGCAATTTTTAATGGCGAGGCACTTATCAATACTGTTTTCAGTGGTATGGTCCACCTGAGATTCGGATCTGTATGATTTTTGTAAAACCATCCAAAAATGGGCTGTAGAAACGGATGAACGGAGTGGATATACAAAATATTACCCATGTGGGCCACAAGGCCGAGGTAACACCCACTAACCTGTTCCCAGGGTAACACCTAATTCGCTCCCGACAGAAACGGAAGCGGATTACCTGTAGGAAATTCCTGTGCTGGAACCTAGGTGAGAAATCCACCACGTCCATCCGTTTTGTTAGCTCATTTTAGAATGTGAACAAAAATGAACCGGATCCAAGACTCAAGTGGGCCGCACTGAAGAAAAGGCCGGTAGGAAAATTCATACAGTTGAAAACTCCCTGGGTCCACAGTGATGTTTATATTCCATCCCTGGGTCCACAATATCATGGTGGGCCCATAATGCTTTTTAGTACCGATCAGTAAAGAGCTAGGTACTGGAAGGGGTCTGCACCGAATCCGTGCCTGTAAGAAGAGAAAGGGGAATAGAGATGGGATTGCCTGCACTCGCCACAATGATAGCTCCGTGGCACAACGTGGCATGAGCTCTGCGAGTCCCACTGTGATATATGTTTTTATCCAGGCCGTCCGTCCATTTTACAGGATCATTTTAAGCTAGTAGACGAAAAATGATTCAGATTGAAAGCTCAAGTCGATCACACCACAGAAAACACTTAGGATTAAACACCCACCGTTGAAAATTTCTTGGAGGCCGCACAAGTTTTGGATGAAGCTTATATTTGTGTTTTCCCCTTATCCAAGCCACTGTGACATTATAAACACGATGGATGGTAAATAAAACATAACAGTGGGCTTTAGGAAAAGAATGTACAGGAGAGATAAAAACACATACATCATATGGGTGTTACCCTTACCGTACGGGACCCACCTTGATGGAGTCGGATTACATCCTTCATTAGTATACTGAGCTGTGGAGGGGCCCACTGTGATATATTTGTTTATCCACTCTGTCCATCCATTTTATAAGATCATTTTAAGGTTTGACTTTAAAAAGAAGGTAGATACAAACCTCAAGTGGGCCACACCAAATAGTGAGCCGAACTGGGTGACATTATCGCATCAGGTTCAGCTCACTATTTGGTGTGACCCACTTGAGCGTTGGATCTGCCTCAGTTTTAAGCCCATATCCTAACATGATCTTATAAAATGGATGGACGGAATGAATAAACAGATACATCACGTTGGGCCCTTCCTTTCCATAGCTCAATCCGCTTCCCACCTTGATAAATGTGTTTTGTATCCACGCTGCCCATCCGTTTTTACAGACCATTTAAGGATGTATCCAAAAACTTAAGAGCAGATCAAAATCTGGAGTGGACTACATCCGAAAAATTAGTGAATGACCATTAAAAGATTTTAATAGGCTAAAAAAAGTTTTGGATCAAGTTAATATCTCTATTTTACCTTCATCCAGTGGGCCTTGGGAAGTTTTTATTGATAAGTGTTTATTCATCACTGTTTCTTATGTGTGGTCCACCTGAGATTTGGATGTGAATAAGTTTTGGTACCGGGTCCTAAAATGGTCTGTAAAAACAAATGGACGGAGTGGATATACAACATATTATCAAAGTGGGCCCTACGGTAAGTTAAACAACATACCACGTCGCCCCCACGTCATATCCCGAGGCGGCAAACCGCTTCGTAAAGACGGAGAGTTTAAAAAATAGGGAGTGGATTGCCTGTGACCCCGGGCACAGAGATATCCCTGTGCCCGGAGCTGTGTGGAGCCTATAGAGATGTCCGTGACAAATCCACTCCGTCCATATGTTTTGAAAGACCACAATAGTAGAGTATTATAAAAAAAAATCAAGATGATTCAAAAACTCAGGTGGGCCATACCACACTAAACAGTTGGGATTAAACGTCTGATGGTGACAAAAGTTTTGTATCAAGATGGTATTTTTTCCTGCAGTTTATCTGAGTGTTAATAATTCTATGAACGGTTTAGATGGCATATAAACATCATAGTCAGCCCCAGAAGATTTCAACGGTGGACATTGCTTTTCCAACTATTTTGTTGGTGTGGCCCACTTGCATCTTGGATATTACTGAGCTTTATATTCCTATCCTACTGTGGTCTTTAAAAGTAGATGGACGGAGTGGATTTGTCATGGACATCTTTGTGAACCCCATACAGCCAGGGGCACAGAGATATCTCTGTGACGGGGTCACAGGCAATCCGCTCTCTAAAAAATATACTCAGAAAGAGTATGGTAAACGATATACAGGCGCTTAGAAATGAATGCGTAGAATATAATTAGCTTAATTGAACCATCCAAATCATTGGAATGTTTATAAGTATCATAAAACCAACACAATTTATGTTTATTTTATTATCTGGCTATCAGATGGAGCACATTTATTGAACGGTTAAAAATGAAAAAATCCTGACCGTCCTATTTCAACTAACAATTATCTACGAATCAGAGGTTTTGATTATTAAAATAACCTAATTTTTAAAATTTAATTAATAGTACAGTGATTTCGAAAATTTAGACGGTTTAATTTCAGGTAACTATGACAAGTATGCAATTTCTAAGAGCCTGTGTATCGAACGTCAGGTGCTGCCAGAGTATCAAATAACTCCCCAAAAATATCGCAGCTTTTCATTCCGATGCAATCCTCTCAGCCGCCTACCACGTGTGAAAGCATTCTACAGCGCCACCGTACGTCGTAGAATCAACGGTAGAGATTAGGCACACTTTGAATTTCTATTTGCAAACGCCTTATCTCAAGCGCCCTACACGTGCCCATATGAACCGCATGTGTGGGTTCCCTTAGGTCCATCAGAAGGTCCCTTAGTGCCCCTCCCCATCCTAAAATCACGCTGTTCCACTCAGCACTAGTGCGACGCATGTACAATCGGATGTAGACCATTGTTTATCACTTTTCTAACCATCCATTTCTCTGTCCACGTATGGACTACTTGATAAAGTGGATAGCTGTAAAAGGATTGAACCCGTTGGATACGACTCATTGAACGGTTGGATTTTGCAAGAAGGTCCACATCACCAAGAATGGGACACAGTTGTCTTTTGCGCTTGAAGATGCGTCTGAAAATAGATTTCCTGCAACGGTATATTACCCTTTGTACGTCTAATTACAGGAAGAGTACAAGA
Source organism: Liriodendron chinense (assembly GCA_003013855.2). Classification (NCBI taxonomy): domain Eukaryota; kingdom Viridiplantae; phylum Streptophyta; class Magnoliopsida; order Magnoliales; family Magnoliaceae; genus Liriodendron; species Liriodendron chinense. Next base: position 66,955 of record PVNU02003943.1, on the reverse strand, counting down.
CCCGTGTATTTGCAATTCCACATTCATTATACGCGGGTCTTGAAGTATGAAAATGGGCCCCATATTCAGTAATTCAGACCATTGATCTGGTGGGTCCCATCGGCAGTGGACCCTGTGCAAAAACTATTCTTCACAGTTCAATCTTAACCTTACGATCTGTGGTTAAGAAAAGAAATATATTAACGGTCCATATTTAACAGATAAAAGTTCCATGATTACTATCTAAATCTTTCAATCTCTGATAATTTTTTCCAAGAAAAATCCATCAGAATCTAGATCGACGTACCAACGTTCTCGATTACAGGAATTGTGGGGCCCACTTGTGAAAATAGAAACCCGAGTATAATATTTAGAGCCTGGGGCCGAGTATGTATGATTGATCCTGAGTAAAACGTCGTTACAAATGCAGAAACCGGTCTTCAAGCAGAGAAATGCTCCCAACTGCATAAACAGAAACGAAAGCAGTAGAATATTCAGGCATTGAAAAATCAACGACGACAGTTGATGAAATCTCTCTTCGTTCATCTATTTTCTTCTTATTCCTCTTCTTCGATCTCTTCTTCCATTCATCATTGAAAAATAGAAGTTCCATGGGAAAGTTTCAAGAACCATCAACCTCAGCTACCTGGTACTTATTCTTCTTCTCTCCAATTCCTTTTGGAATTTGAATTATTTTGAGTTTTTGGATTCCGGGTGTTCTTGGTTTTTTTAATTTTATTTAATGGGTTTCTTGTTCTTCTTTATTTGGATTGAATCCGTTGGTGTTTTGAGAAATTCGTTCGAATTTGCGTTTTTTTTCATCTCTCGCTATTTTCTTTTTATTTCTTTAGAGAGAGAGACAGAGATAGATAGAAATTTCCTTCTTTTTTTTTACAATTTATGGGTACGTTTGGTTGCATGAAATTTCATGATACTTGGTGCAACCAAACACATCCTTTATATATGGTTCTTTCTCTTTTTGTAATATTTTCTATATATTCCATTTTTCTTTTCTTTTAATGTTTAGTGGTTCTGTCTTTGCAGTGTTTTGGTATTTCTCTACTGATTATTTTATTTTTTTTTCCTTTTTTTTATTATCAATGTGAATTCTGTCTTCTGTGTTCTGCTGTTTTGGAATTCAATAGACAGTTTCTTTCCATTGCTTTTCTGGGTTTAACTGTTCTTCTTTTGATTTCTTTATCTTCTTCTTTTTTTCATCTAGATTTTTGTGTTTTTTCTAACATATTTTTCTATTTCTCTCTCTCTCTCTCTCTCTCTCTCTCTCTCTCTCTTTTGGGGTCTGTTTGTTTCTTCTTCTTTTTTTAGATATTTTATTTTTTCTCTTTTCTTTGTCTTTTGGGGTCTGATTGTTTCTTTTTTTTTTTAATAGCTATTTTAAGTTTTTTCTTCTTTTGGGTTCTGTTTGTTTTCTGTTTTCTTAGCTATTTTATGGTTTTCCCCCCTTCTTTTGGGTTCTGTTTTTTTTATTCTGTTTTTTTTCGCTATTTCGTTTTTTTTATTGTTTCGGTTTCTGTCGATTTGTATTTAATAAAATTTGGGATTTTTTTTTTTAAATTACTTTCCATTTTCTCTCTTGTGGGTTTTGCTTACATTTTTATATTATTTTGCCAACATTGAGGCTTTCCTCGGTTTTTATAATTTTCTAGCATTTTATGGATTTCTTTCTCAGCAAAAACAGCATCGATCGTGATACCGTCATGGAGAAAAACTCCAGAAAAGGCAAGATTTTTCCAATTGAGGATACAGAATCCCCCCCTCTGTTATCTGGCTCTGATTCTGATCAAGGTAAGCTTCTTTCTTCTCATTTCCCACTCAAATTCAAGTCCTGTATTTCCCTTCAATAAATTATCATACTTGAATTTTGATCTTTGATTTAAAACCTTTAGAAAAGGAGAACCAGCAAACTGAAGCTCCCGATGGATCTTCTCCACTTCTTGAAGATAAAGATTCTGCCGCTCTTTTTATTTCCGACTCTGTTTCTACTCAAGGTAAGATTTTCTTGCCTCATTCCACATCAAATTCAAATTCCTGTATTTGTCTTTTACAAATTCTTATATTAGAGTTTTGATTTTGATTTGAAATCTTTAGAAATGGAAAACCCACAAACGGAAGCTTCGGATGGATCATCTCCTCGAGGAGTTCTACAAGATACTACGAGGAGCTTGGAATCTGAGACGAGCTCTCCTAAGGCCAGCACGTCCGGTTCAGAAGCTCCAGTGGCTGAAAACAACACTATTCAGTGGCGTGGATTCTTCCGATTGTGGAGGCAGAGGTCAATGAGACATTTGTTGACATTCCCATCCCTCGGGGGGCTGAAGTTCTCAAGAAGCAACAGCAAAGGCGCCAGAGGGAAGCGGGCATCGAGGATTGATCTTTTTGTCGATGCTGACTTATGTTGTTTGAAGCCTTCTTGGAAGAACTTCACCATTGAGGAGCTCCGATCCGCAACGAAAAATTTCAGCTCTGGTATGCAAAATCTGCCTTGATGCTGAATTAGAATTCTCATTGTGAAATTGGAGCATCATTTGATGCTTGGTAGATTGTGCAGGTAGGGCCCACCTTTCCTGATCTAGATCATTTCCATGCCATCAAATGATTTTAACTGTCCAATTTGATTGTTGGCCTACTGATGTAGGATGATGGATCTGGGTGAATAGAGTGCTAGGATCACACAATTTCTGGCCAGAAGGGCCCTCATTGGTCAAAAACATCAACCAGTTCCTGGATCCATGCAAGTATTGACATTCATTGGAAAGCTATCGACGAGCTGAACGATATGGCAATTGACGAAGTTGGTTGTCCATAAGGGATTTTTTGAAAAAATGCCATTTTCTGGGTCAAAATTGCATTTTAGTAAGTTCCATTTTTGCTATCAGAGTTTTAAGGTGAAGTTCTGGTCTGAAGTCTTTGTTTTAGTCATCTAAGAGTTTCTTATGGACTTGGATTGGTTTAGGCATATATTTATTATTTTTAGTAATTTTTACTATTTTGGCAAAGTTTCCTAGTCTGTGTCGAATTCGGAGTCTAGGGCCTCTTTTGCATAGGGCCATCAATTACATTGTAAACAGCACTTCTCATTCAACAATATCAATTTTATTTATCATTTTAAAGATTTTCTATCCTTGTAGATTCAAGGATTATCAACTAGGAGAAGATGGTGATCTCTTCCTTTATCCACGCACCTGCTACGCCACCTACATAAAAACAAGTTAGTGAACATTAGCGAGTCAGCCACCATAGGTTATGATTCCACGATGTAGCATATTTTAGTTTCACAAACCAGCTAGATGAATTGTTTTGGAACAATAAAAGACAAGATCCACTCATATGTTTGCAGATGGGAGCAAGCTACTCTGTTATGATTGTGCAAACATGGTATATTTCTTCTATAAAATTACCCATCAACACAGAAAAATAAATTAATAATCTCCATTTTTCTCTGTTGTCTAGATAATTTGATCGGAAAGGGCGGTTATGGAGATGTTTACAAGGGACATTTGAAAGACGGGCAACATGTGGCAGTTAAACGGCTGACTAGAGGAACAACGGAAGAGAGGATCGACGATTTCCTATCCGAGCTCGGGATTATAGTTCATATCAACCATCGGAATGCAGCAAAGTTGATTGGATTTGGGATTGAAGGAGGAATGCACCTTGTTTTTCAGTTGTCTCCAAATGGGAGCTTAGCTTCCTTACTTCATGGTGCTCATGGGCTTTATGTTCTTTTAGATTTTTACAGGATTGGGTTTTTGGGCTCTTATCATTCTGATTCTGATTTTGATTCTGATTTTAAGGTTCCAAGGAGAAGTTGGATTGGAGTGTTAGATATAAAGTTGCAGTGGGGACAGCAGAAGGTCTTCGATATCTTCACGAGATTTGCCAGAGGCGCATCATTCATAGAGATATCAAGGCTGCTAATATCTTGCTTACAAAGGACTTCGAACCACAGGTACGTTTGCTTGGTGGCCCCAGATTTCTTCTTGGAAGCTATGTATGGAAAAACCATATTTCGTCTTACAGACAATTGCAGTTTCATGTTGTAGTCTCCTCAACAAACCATAATGATTTTTCTGTTGCTGTTGTTCCTCATCTTTGATATTTTTGAAATTTTGGTTCTCTTAATGTGTTTTTGCTGACATGAACCATGGTTTAGAAGAATGGGAATTATAAGGTCCCGATGAGCATAGTTTGCACAAGTGGGCCACATGACCCGGTGAATGGACTGTTGATTTGATGGGATGCATTGTGGATGGGAAATGACTCAAATATTATGCCAGAATGGAATATCCTAACCCTTCAGTCAAGGCTTCCAATGGGGATCCACCTTGTGTTTGATCAGATCAACTATCTGGATCACCAGACATGGGACCCACTTGTCCAAACTAGGAGCATTAGGAGATCATACATTCCCTGAACGACATAACCCATAATTTCTCTTAAAAAAATTTAGGAAGAAATACCGAAAATTCTGTTGTTTCAATGTTTTATTATTGGATTTCCTTTTGATACCATCTGTTTTGAACTTTTCATTCGTAAGAAGAAAACTGAAAATTCACTTTCTGAGTTGAGGCAGGTCAGGCACAAACACTGATGGTGGTTTGTCTTCTACAATGATTTTTATGTTTTTCATATTTTCAATCTCTGAAGGAAGATTGATAGAAATTCCATAGAAACCGTGGAAAGGAAATCTATTTCCTCGGATATGACGTTTTGACCATTTGCAAAAGCAAAAGCAGCTGTGGTAGTTAGTTTTTCTTTCCACAGTTTTCCTCGAAAAAGGGCAATTTTCATTTCCTCAGAAAACCTGAGCCATGGAGATTTTTATTTTTATTTTTGGGTTAGTACGCATACCCCATTGTTAGTACACCCAACCCCCCTTTAGTCACACCACAATGTTAGCCACCCCCTTGGGAATCAATATCAAGACCTCAAGTGTTGAAACAAGGTTATCTTTCGAGAGAACTTTCACTTTTAGAGACAACTCTCACTTTTTGACCTCCGACCTTTCCACATTTTCATGGAAATCATGTATGCAAAAATAAAGTCTATTTAGGATTCCTTAAATAAACAAGCTATCTAGGATTCTTTCTGCAGATATTCTCCAATATGACATTTTCCTTTCTAAAACTACTTTTTCGTATTCTTTTTCTCTATCTTTTGAAGTTCAAACCCAACTATTCCACAACTTGCTTTCCCCGCATAACATTTCTAGAGATGAGTCGTTTCAGATTTGCGACTTCGGGCTTGCAAAGTGGCTACCTGATAATTGGACTCATCACTCTGTGCCTGACTTCGAGGGCACGTTCGGGTCAGTATATCCAAGACTTCCACTTGCATCTTTCTTTGGCTGTGCAGAGTTTTTTTTTATTCTTCTTTTTTTTTTTTTCTTTTCATTCACATCTTTTGCTTCTCCTTTAATCGTGGCAGCTATATTGCTCCTGAATGCTTAATGCATGGCATAGTTGATGAGAAGACTGATGTATATGCATTCGGGGTGCTCCTGTTAGAGATCATCACCGGACGAGGAGCGTTGGATTCTTCTCAGCAAAGTCTTGTGATGTGGGTATGTTTTTCTTCATTTCCCACTTCAGCTTCTCATGCTCGTGAGGAATGTTAATTTTGAAGCACCCATCTTCAAACACCAAACACAAGCGTCCATCATCAGGCGAACTCATGATGAATAGCCAGGATAGCAGAGTGTGCCACATTGGATTGTCCGGGTGCTTCTGTTTGGTGTTCTGATGATTCCTTATAAATTGATCGATTATGATAATTTGAATCCTATCTTGATTTAGGCATCACCGTTGCTTGAAAAGAACGATATCAGGCAGCTCGTCGACCCTTCTCTTGCTGGCGTCTACAACTCTCAGCAGATGGATCGTATGGCCTTGGCAGCTTCTTTGTGCATACAACACTCTGCGATTCTACGGCCTCAAATGAGCCAGGCATGTTGTGACACAAAAACTATCTTAACAGCCAATTAATACAATGAATTATTTGAAATCCTTTCCTGCAAAATCAAATATTGTTATCTCGATGCGGAAGAGCAGAAAACAGTGACGCAGGTCATTTGGAACTCTTGCTTTCTATACTGACCCAAATTCATATTCAACCAAATGTCAATGAGGGAGTTACTTCCAAACACTACCTGAAGCTACATGAGAAAAATGTGACCTTGGTCTTATTTGATTTGCTTATGGGTGCAGCTTGTGCAGCTTCTAAAGGGTGAAAGCAGCTTAGAGTCCATGAAACAAAGTCGAAAGCCAGTCCTCCAAAGGACCTACTCAGACGGGGACTTTGAAACGGAAGAATTGAGTCAGTCAAAGTGCATGAATGACATTAATCAACACAGGAAGCTTGTTCTGGATATTTGAAACAATCCATAATCGATGCTTGTGATGAACTATAAAAGAAGGGTGATGATCCAACTCTTCCATCTTCTATAAAATATGGGACTTCGGTTTTCTCCCAACTCTTGTGTGTATTGGAAACCTGAATTTTGCTGGCCACACAAACCAACAGAAGGAAATTATATTTGGAGTTGCTTCCACTTCGCATTTTAAGGGCGCATTTGGATGTAACTAAATTCGCATTGAGTATAGAAGCTGTTGATCCTAATGGTCATTGTGTTCACTTCCTATGGAAGAAGAAACGAGCTAAATAGCGTGTTTAAAATGGAAAATAAAAACTGATCAGACGGTCAGGATCCATAGCACGGCCATGGTAGGGCCCTCTAGGCGATTGGTTTGAATCTCATACAAATGTTTGCATATATAAGTATTACATTTTTTTTATTTTTTATTTTTTATTTTATTTTATTTTTTTTGTAATGCAGTAAACTCAAAACTTTAAAAAATTAAAATGCAGTAGACTCAAAACTTTAAAAAATTCAGATTTTTAATTTTCAAGGAAACACAAAAACATAACATCCCATAATGCATTCGGGGAAATTCGCCTGTTTTGCAACGGCCGATTCTCTCAATGCGAGGAGTCTTCTCACCTATATATTCAGGTGAAGGAGCGTAGAGAACTACCGTCAGATCCTCTAGTATGGTTCAAGAGCTGACTTGAGCCGTCTACAAAGTGGGCGTGCACAGGAGTGGAGGTAGGTGGGCGTCCCACCTCTCTCTTTCTCTCTCTCTCTCTCTCTCCTTGTCTTGGACCGTGGTGGACGTCTGAGGGGATGTGCAAGGCTCTCTCTTTGCTTTGGGGATGCCACTCCCTCTTGGGATTCGATAGAATCTTAGGGCTTGTTTGCCATCTCTACTCTAATTCAATAAGAGCTTTTTGAATAAGAGCTGCTTCAGTATGTCCTTTTTATTCTAGCTCTTATTTTAAATAAGCTTGTTTGGTAAAATCTTTTAAAAATTACAGCAACTTTAATATAAGAACAATCCAAATGGTTGTTTTGACGGTCCATCATGTGGGCCTAACATCAATGCTAATTGTCCTTTATGTGGGGCCCCTCAATGTCCACTACCCATCACCCATCACATGGGCTCTACATTTGATGTGTCCAAAGTGTGGGCCCTACCTTTGAAGTGGATTGTCCATCATGTGGGGCCCACTTTTGATATCCACCATTCATCGTGTGGGGTGTACCTTTTATGTGGATCATCCATCATACAACCCACTTGGATATGAGTCATCCATCATGAGAGACCTTGGATGTGGACCGTCCATTAGGTGGGGCCCACTTGATGTGAATTGCCCATTATGAGGGGCCACACTTTTATGTGAGCGATCCATCATGTGAAGCCCACTCAGTCCATTATGTGGGCGCACCTTAATGTAAACCATTCATTGTGTGGGCACCACCTTCATTATGGGTTGTTCATCATGTGGGCCCATCTTTGATATCAACCGTCCATCATGTGGGCCCACCTTCAATGACCATCATCCATCATGTGGACCTTTGACGTGGATTGTCCATCAAATGGGACCTACTTGATGTGCATGTTCTGTCATGTTGGACCACACTTTGATGCGGGCCATCTATCATGTGGGGCCCACCTTGATGTGGCCCCACTTCAATATGACTATATGAGTTATTCATCATGAGGGGCCCATCTTTGATGTCCACCATCCATTATGTGGGTCCCACCTTTGTTGTGGACCACTATCATGTGGGTCCCATTAATGTGGATAGTCCATTATGTGGGACCCACCTTTGATGTCCACCATCTATCATGTAGGTCCCACCTTGGCTGTAGATTGTCCATCATGTGGGGCCCAACCTTCAATATGGGTCATTCATCATGTAGGCCCCCCTTTAATGTCAACCTTCAATCATGTGGTCCCACATTCAATATCCACCATCTATCACGTGGGTCCTACCTTTGATGTGGACCATTCATCATGTGGGTCCCACCTTCGTTGTGGAGCATCTATCATGTGGGGTCCACTTGATGTGGATAGTCCATCATGTGGGACCCACCTTTGATGTCCACCATCCATCATGTAGGTCCCACCTTTGCTATGGACCGTCCATCATGTGGGGCCCAACCTTCAATATGGGTCATTCATCATGTGGGCCCACCTTTAACGGCAACTTTCCATCATGTGGCCCCACATTCAATGTCCACCATCTATCATGTGGGTCCCACCTTTGATGATGATGGAGGTAGGGCTTGCTTGATGTGGATCGTTTATCATGGGGGGCACACTTTGAAGTAGGCCATCTATCATGTGGGGCTCACCTTTGATGTGATTGTGCATTATTTAGGCCCACCTTTGATATGGGTCATTCATCATGTGGGGCCCACATTCACTATGGGTCACTCATCGTGTGGGTCTACCTTGAAGAAATTGTAAAGAGAAGAGAAGAACACAAGATGGGAATTACTTAAAAAGATTAAGGACAAACTTGTCTAAAAATCAATCCAAAATGTCTACCCGCTTCAGCCAAATAAGAGAAGAGAAGAACACAAGATGGGAATTACTTAAAAAGATTAAGGACAAACTTGTCTAAAAATCAATCCAAAATGTCTACCCGCTTCAGCCAAATAAGCTCAGTTTTAAAATGTAACCCCTCCCCAACTTATTAAATCGGAGCTTATTTGCTACTTTCTAAATAAATAAACACTTAAGTGGACTTTTACTAAACAGTGTAAAAGTTTATTTTTTATAAATAAGCCAATAAGCTCTTATTTGTAGAGATGTCAAACACTCCCTTATTTATAAGGAGTAAAACGGTTTATGCAGCATAGATTCATTATGAATTGGAATCCAAATCATAATTACCTTCAAACGCCATATGAATTGAAATTCTCAATTATACTTGTTACATGTAATGGAATCCAGTGTAATTAAAAAAAGGTTGTGTACACTTAGAGTGAAACCATGTTAACATGCATCAGATGAATTGTACGAATTCTCATACATGGCTCATCGTGATGTTTATGTGAAATCCATCTCAATCATGAGGTGCATCATTTAATTTTAGTCGTAGGGCCCAAAATTCAACTCGGTCTATGAAAGCAAACCATATGAAGGGAAAAAGTTAAGAGAGGAACGCTCACCCTTGATTTTTCAAGCCCCGCAATGATGACCATATGAAATCCACTCCAATCATTAGATGTCAAGCTAAAATTTACACATCCGGGTAAAAATCAGCCCATTCGTGATTCAAGTAGACCACAATAAGGGAAACCGTTTGGAAGGTGAGCATTGCCATGTATATTGTTTTCCTTTGCATCGCCCACCTAAATGCTGAATTTTGGGCCCTACGGCTCAAATGGGGTGACACACCTGGTGATGACTAGGGTGGACTTCACTTAAACATCATGATGAAGCCTACAAATTCTTGAAGTCAAATTCGGAATGCAGAAGTTAATGACATGAACCACATGCATAAATTTAAAAATTCTTACACATGGCCACCATGATTTTTATGTAAAATTCACCCCAATTACCAAGTGCATGACCCATTTTAGCCATAGGGCCTAAAAACTAGCTCGTTCTGTCATTTAGGTGAGCCTTATGAAGGGAAACTACATATAGGGTAATGCTCGCCCTCCAACTTGTTTCCTTCATGTGTCCCAACTAAATCATGAGCATCTAATGTTTGATAGATTTTATATAATCATTATGGTGGGCCTTGAAAAAAAAAATCAAAGGTGGGTGTCCCTCTGCAATTGTTTCCCTTCATATGGCCCACCTGAATCGTGGACCGAGCAAATTCTTTTGCCCTACAACTAAAATGGGATGACACGCCTGGTGGTCTGGTTGGATTTCACTTAATCATCATGGTGGGCCCATTGATTCTCTAGGTCGAATTCGAGTGATTTTCATGCCTAACATAAGCACATGTAATCTATGTTAATTGCAGTTGAAATCACACCTCCTTCTAGTGATTTTAAAAATGACGAACAGGATTTCATTTACCTCTGTACACTCTACCAAATACAACCACTTTTAGCTATTACTAACGATTACCACTAAATTCATGATGTTAAACATCCCCTCAGGTTATAAGAGGTACACTAAGTATAATACTCCACAATCTTGAAGACTTTGGTGTGTCCCACTGTGAAGGAATTCTATTTACCTGCCTAATCCATGCACCCAACCATCCATACCCCTCAACTATTCATGGTCACCATCTTTGGGCAATCCCATGCCACCCCAAGGAATGGATCAACATATCTTAGCCATTGGATTTCCTCAAGTATGGTCAAAAATAAATAAATGATTAAAATTAAAAGTTAATAGCTGAAAAATCATAATCAACTAATTGGAAACCTCAGAGGTGTTGGCTCGTCTTTAAAACACCTTATAGATGGTTCAAACTATAATATCATCAGCCCACACATTAATGTCTCGAGCATTTCAAGTGAATCCTATATTAAATCATGTATATGTCGATGATCTTAAAGAGAGTACCCAGCTACACCCACTTTATGTGGATATGTAGTAGCCTTATAAATATAACGAAAGCACTATCAATTAGGTTCTCTTTATCCACTTATCCTTGTTGGAGTTATGCCCTGAAAATCCAATGTGCACCCTAATCCATTGGCCATGTGGATGTGAAGGACCAATATCAAGTGTTGATCTTGATGACCATGGGCCATATTGGACAATATGATATGGCTTATATAAAATTTGATGTTTCCTTAAACTTATATGATATAAGTTGTGTGAGGAGTTATTCCTCTAATCTCTAGGAACTTGACATTGAACATAGTGGTCATTGAACATGGAGAGTTGTGGTACATAGATCTCAATACGTTGATGTGTTATGACCAGTGTTGTTATCGATTTCTTGTAATAGCCGAGGTGAAGATGACTTTCACCTAAGAAGTGATCACAAATTGATTTTGACCACGATGGACGGCTTAGATCTTGACAATAATCCCTGCAAAACATAACTAAGGCTAAGAGGTGGTCGGGGGGCCGATTGTTAGCCCTTCGATGCCTAAATTAGAAATATCTCCTTTGAGAAGGAATTTGTTTCTTGAAAGATTGAATGTCTCATACCTTCGATGAAGATGTATCTCTTTATTTAAAGTGGCTGGAAGAGATATCCTGCTCTGATATATCGGCTGATATCTTGGGGACGATCTCTGATATCTCGGGGATGATCTTTGATTTCCCCTTATCTTCGGGTACCATGATTCTAGTTCCCGTAACTAAGTAGGGATAAGGTTATCCATCTCCGACATGGAGATACTGAATCTCTCGGCCAATCCGAACTACCAATGCAATTCCGAGCTGACCTTCTTAAAACGAATAGGTGATTTGGATTGTTCGGCCCGTCTTATGGTTGTCATGGCCTCGGACATATTTGACCTCGGTCGTAAGGGCAATATTAAAGGTCTTCCAGGCCTCTTCGGACCGATCCAACTTTTCCCCATAACAACCGGTACATGTGCTAGGGACACATCTATGGATATCATGTTTTGAGATATATGGTCATGTTGTATGAGAAGATTGTAGATACCCTATCCTGCGCAAGATGACCAATTGCAACAAGATCCAGTCTGTGTTTGACTTGTAATTTTCCTCCAAACCATGACCAAATCTAATCCCTTCAAACTAAAAGTCAAGCCCAAAACCAAGCCTAAAAATCCTACTAAAACCCCATAGGAACCTATCTAACCCTAACCCAAAATCAAGCCCAAAACTCACTCTACTTGCTACTCAGTCTTCTTAAGGTGACACAACAAATCAAATGATCTCAGACAAAGGTGATTCATAGTTCATTGAAAATACCATCAAATTACTTTGCAACAAGCCCAACATAACTCAAATATGATGAATGTCAAAAGAGATGCAACCAATTTACTGAAGTAGTGTAGCTTGAAATTTGCAAGCAACACCGTCAAGCAATTTTAGCCACGATTTTGGCCACCTTTAAAGGCTCAAATGGACTCCAAATGAGGTGATTCTAGATTTATTGAAAATCCTATCAAATCACCTTTCTAACGAGTATAAGAACAATGAAAACGGAGTTATAACAATGGAGATGTGCATTTTGACGAAAGGTGCACAAAGTCATGTGGGAGGTGGAATACATTGTGCCACCCACCATCCAAGTCATCCAAAGAAGGCCTGACCCATGCCCCATGGAAGGCGGCACACAAAGTGCTTCTCGCCAGTTGGCTAGAGCTCAAATTTTGAGAGAGTTTGGGTTAGAGACAGAGGGGGGCTTTTAAGGGAGGGGAAATTGGAGGAGAGCTCATCCAAAAGTAAATTCTCCCCTCAAAATGCCATTGAGTATTTTCTTAATTACACTCTCTACCATTTTATAGTCCAATATAAGGGTGCCATCTAGCACTAAAACTCTCTCAACCAATCAAGGGCCCCATTTGTCATTTTCCCCCTCCAAACCACCCCAATCTACACTATTGTCACTCCCTCACCTATAAATTCCCCTTCACCCCCTTTATTTCCACCAACACACCAAGAGGAGAGGACAAAGAGGGCTCTCATTCAACCTAACCACCCATTTCCCAAGCTTAGACCATATAGCCCAAGATTACCCTATCATTCCCAACCAACCTAGCCCCTCCTTCCCAACCAACCTGACATATTTTGCCCATCCTACCCACTCAAACAACCCATGTTACCCGACCAACCTAGCCCATCCAAACCATAAAATGTAACGCCCCGGATTTTCACTAACTTGGAAATTGGAAGTCTTTGGGCATTACCTTCGGTGTGTCGGTTATAGGCGTACCCGCACGTGTGTTCACATGTATTGGGGACTAAAATGAATGTTTTTACCAAAGAAATGATAGAATTAGTTTAGGAGTTGGAAGATCACATGGTTCGGAAGAGTTTTCCGACGATTGGGTTGACTCGGGTATGTCGCTGTCTGTAGAGACTAAGTAAAGAACCCTGAATTATCAATCCACACGTAGATCGACGAGACCATCATGGATATTTTACCAGACCTTGGTGTTTTAGCCTATTTGAGGTATTTCAGATTTTTTGAACGGTTTAGATTTGGCAAAAACCCTCTCATTTAAAAGGCGCTATGTTTTGGAAATGCTAAAAAGTTGCGATTTGTACTTGGAGGGGAAAATCAAAATCTTTATTATTGGGATTTCAATTTTCTAGTATTTTTTATTGAATCCAAATGGGGGGTACTTCCTTATTTACATAAATAACTTAAAGTAAATGAAAACATAAATTAAACATGACATTTACTTAAATGTTATTTTGTAAATAAGGCTGACAAGTAGCCTGGACTGTGTGGGAACTTACTGTGCAGGGAAGAAATCTGATATTTTCAGAGAAAATGGCCAAGGGACGACCGGCCGACCGGTTTGACAACCGGCCGACCGGTTAGGTAGCCGGCCGACCGGTTGTACTGCCTCGTTTTTTAAGGAAAAAATGGGTGGACAGCGGGATCCGGCCGACCGGATCTGGAACCGACCGATCGGTCATGGCTGGACGGTTATAAAAGGGGGGTTGCAAACCCCATTCGATCCATCTCTCTCTCATTTCTCTCCTCCACTCTCTTCTCCCCTAAACTCCTAAGCCCTCCTAGCTCTCTTCCTCCCTTCTCAAACCTCCTTTCTTCCTCAAATCCTCCTCCAACCGTGGAAATCACAAATTTTCGAACTCTCTCCGGCCTCCACCTCCGTTCTCGCGTCTTCTCCGGCCAAAATCAGGTGGCTTTGGGGTCGGATTCACCTCCCTATGCTAGGTAAGGTGTTTCTCTACTTCTTCTTTTCCTCTTCCTTCCATTTTCTTCATCTTTGGACCATTAGGGTTAGAAACCCTCGTTGGATTCGTCCAAACCCTAACTTAGGGTTTGCTCATGTTGGGGCTTGGGGTCCCGGCTGTTGTATTGGTGCGGCTCGTGCGTTGTGGAAGCCCTGATCGGGCAAGGCCCCATGTGGATGCCGTCATGCTCCAACTCCGGCCCGATTCACCGAATCAATTTGGGATTTTTCCAAATCCGTGATACCAAAACCCTAAACCCTAATTAAACACTTAATTAGATTAAACCTTAATTGATTAACGCTAAATTTGCGATTCATTGTAGGTAATTGAGGTATTCTCCAATTTTCGGCGTTCGGACCGTATTTTGATCGCTCCGGCCTCATCCGAATCGAGTAATTTCGATTCCAAGGTGAAGATCTACCCTCAAGCTTACTCTCAACAAATCCTAATTAATGAATGCTTGAGTTTATATGTTAATTGTTGATGTGTGCATAACATGTTCGATGAAATGCCTCTATGGTTGTTTGATTCATAATATGCTCGATGAAATGCCTGAATGATGTAAATTTACAATATTGTAATATATTTATGATTGTGGATGTATGTGGCGCCCTGTGTCATCCGGGCTATGTTATCCGGGTCCTTTGGATCGGTCGGGCTAGTCGGTCGGGCCAGGTGCTTAGATATGCTTATGATTAGTTATTTAATAACCTAAATTACTATTATAATAATGTTTCCGTTTCTTTGGATTAAGCTGTGAAAACTATGGATATAGTGTACTGCCTGCCACTAGGTTGGCAGTCACGGACTTATTCGATCGACCAAGCGGGACACGGTCGACCGATAGTGGCCATTGTTGGTTTGTCGTCGTCCTCTTGGGTCCATCGAATAAGCCCAAATCAGAGCTAATCATTCTTGTATTTCATTCTTGAATCACATCCTATGGAATCTAGAATACCATCGTTCCCACTGTGAATAGTCCACTTAAAACCATATTGCGACTCGATCCACCAAGTCTCATGAGCCAGGCATGGTGGTATGGGACACCGTGTGTGAGCTGTCGGCCTACGCTGGGTTGGTGCCTCCCCGTAGTGACCAGTGAGCATTGACAGGGGTGACCGATTGTTGTTCGAATGGCCCTTATGACAAATGTGATATTGGCCGATGTTCGCGTGCCTGTGCATCATTCGAACGACCCGGGCGTGCATTAGGATAATTCCGAGTGAAACGCCCGCACCTCTGAATAAATTAATCGTATTTAATAATTGGGATATGAGACCTTCCGCTTTGATTTGGTCGTGGCTGACGAGTCACGGTCGAACCAGGCTTTCATGGTAGGATAACTCAACTTTGGATCGAGGGGTTACTGGCGATGATTGGTTACGCATCATAGGGAGCCAGATAGTCCCGGTTAGACTTTACGATACGATGTTGGTATTCTGGCTTCACCAATTTGCTGAATGAATTGGACTAATAAATACTTTAATTAATCATGCATACATGATATTGCATTTGAGGGGGACTCATGTAGCCTGGTTGCTTGATGTGGCGCCAGCGCTATCTTGAGCACTTCATGTCATTTCTCTGTGTCATCCGGGCTGTGTACTCAGTCACGAATTGCGACCTACTAGACAGGTGGACTGTGGATTCTGATACCAGTTGGTCGGGCCAGGGCTTGCCCGGGACATGCATTGTGTGCGGAATCATGACATCCATGCATTTAATCAACTAGCCTAGGATGATGTATGATTTGTATGTGAACATTACCTTAACTTGATTGATTTGACAACATGCTTAAGAATAATATACTTATATAAACCTGTTTATAATTTAAATATCCCGAGTATAACCTTGGGGTTATTTCTTCACTATGTTGGCGTTTTGACGCCTTCTATTTGACATATGCAGATGTCTCAAGAATAGGACCAGTTGGTGGCGCGCACGGGCGCCTTAGTAGTCTTCTAGCTTCGTCCCTCTTGGTAGTTGTATTTTTCCTTCTTATTACATCTATTGTGATTCGTATAATTCTCATATGGGCTTACACTGCGATTGAATTGTTCATCTAGGGTGTTAGCCCTATATTTTTAGATTTAGTTACCTCCGCTTTGCTTATGATCGCTAATTGAAATGCGTTACTCTGATTAATTGTGAATGGAATGAATATAAATCTGATTGAGGACACACGTGGGTGCATTTTCCACGTGTGGCATTCTTAAAATAGCATTTTATTTAGTTAACACTCGGGAACTTGGGATCAGAGTCTCCGTAATCGGGTGCCGAAATTTCGGGTTGTTACATAAAAAATATCAAAGCCATTAAAATCATATATCAAAACCGTCTACCATAATCTAGCCAATCCAATCTACTCAACCAAACCTTAGATCATATTCAAGCTAAATCTAACCCATTCAAAGCCACCATCTAACCAATATCTTTATCTCAATGGTCTAGATCTTACCGATTAAGGTTAAGTTTCAAGATATTTGACTATCTCTTCTACGAAAAGTGTCAGGTCTCCTCTTCCCTTTCACACATCTCCATTTACCAGTCATCTCACGTGGCTATTTACTGTTTTCTTTTTCTTCATTTATAATTAGTCACAACAACGAATCCAAAAATAAATAAACCAAAGACTTTAAAGTAAATTCAAATCTATTTCAAATAAATAATCATCACTAAATCCCAAAAGTATAAATTCATAAACTAAAATATTGTAACTAACTATAAGCTTCACCCCTTAGCCTTAGTTATAAGATTAGCCTAGCATGACTAACTCAAAAACAAAAGAAAACATAAAAACACAAACTAAAATCAAAGAAGAAAAAGAAAAACGAGATTGGAAAGCCTCCGTCTTCACTTAATCTCTCTCCCCAAACCTTAATTTGTGTTTAGAATAGCCTAAAACAACTCTTTAAATAAGAAAATTCCAAACCGACTTTCCACCGACTACAAATTTTGCACTTTTGTTACACTTCAATCACACCGAAGCTAGCCAAATTTCTCCTGAAAAATCCCTAAACTCGTTATCCACTTTCTACCTAATTCAGTGACACTGAACAACCTTTCAGTCGAACTGAATATTACTTCGGTGGCACTGAATTTTGATCCGGTGGAACCGAAGTAGCCCTGATTTTTGTTGTTTATTGCTATACACTTTTTATCAATCTCTGTTCGACCGAACCTAACTTCGATCGGACTAAAGGACTATCTTTTTCTGTTATTCAAGTTCCTGACTTTCTAGATTTATTCGCTTCCTTTTGTACTTGGTCCCTTTGGTTCCTTAGCACTTCAAATCGTCACTTAGGTCCTCCAAGCTTCAACTCTTCAATTATATCATCTTTTGAACTTTAAACCATTGTTTTAAATGCATTTTCAGTTTTAAACTTCAAATCTCTCATTGCACATGAAACAAACATAATTATGATTAATTAACATGATATATATGATAAAATTAATGAAAAATAGGGTATAAATATATAATATTTAGGCGTTATTAATAATGAGTGGGGTTCAAATTCTGTCCTAAGCGGGGACAGTTCAACGAAGCCCATTCACGAATGTTGTTCCATACATGAAAATGGAGAGAGAAGGAAACGATCTCTAGAGTTATATAAAGAAAAAAATATATTATATAAAAAAGAATAATATATAATAATGTGTACAGTGTTTTGGAAGAGGGGTCTCCTCACGAATACCTCCAACTATCCATCCATAATCCCACCCATCCAAATTCTCACACATGCAACTAGTACCCCATGTCAGTCGTCTAGCCATCCAACGCCCAAATCATTTATCATGTTTCAGCCATCGATCCTTAACTACCATCCAACCGCATCGTTTAACTATCCAAGTTGTCCATCCTCCTAGCCAACCATTCATCCAATCGTTGGCCCAAATAAAGCCATTCGTCTGATCAACCATTCAACTAATCCATCTAGTCCGGCCACTCAATCAAACTCCTCACCTATTTCTTTCTTCTCAAATCAAATTGTCTGTTTCCATTATTCTTCTCGTAATGCAACCCTATTGATTTTAGGATTAGCCCTTTTACTTTTAATATAACCTTTTTGCATTAGCAATAACTCTTTTTTACTTGAGTGCGGATCGTCTGTGTTGAACGGGCTATTCCAATGTCGTTGCTTCTCATTGTTCTATGTCATTTTTACAACTCTGGCTAACAAGAAACACCGGATTTCTCTCTACCAAATAGATTTCTAAATAAACAGCACAACTTTTAAGGTGTGGAACTTTTCTGGGTCTCACCATAATTTTTTTGTTAGATCTACACCATCCATCAATTTTTCCAGATAATTCTAGACTCTGAGTCAAAAAATGAGGTACATCAAAAGCTCAAGTGGATCACACCACAGAAAAAGCAGTGGGAATTGAACAAACTACTGTTAAAACTTTCCTAAGGCCAATCGTGCAGCTTATTTTCCATCTGACATGTTCATAAGATCACACATACCTGGATGAAGTTAAAATACAAACATCATCTTAATCAGAGCCTTCTGTGGCCCCAAGAAGTTTTCAACGGTAGTATTAATTCCTAATGTTTTCAATGGTGTGGTCCACTTTAACATTGGATCTTCATTGGTTTTGGACTCATATCCTAGAATGATATGAAAAAATGGATGGAAGGGTGTGGATCTAAGAAATACATCATCGTGGGGCCCACGTAAATTTTACATGTCAAGAAATTCTGTTGGGTGCTATGTGGGGCCTAGGAGCAGATTAGGTGAGACCCTGGTCTCACCCAAGATGGTACCATGGGCCCACCTTGACGTGTATATTCTGTATCCACCCCGTTCATCCATTTTTCCATATCATTTTAGTGCATTATCCAAAATAATGAAGCAAATCCAATTATCAGGTAGACCATACCATAGCCAACAGTGGTGATTGACCATTAATGGGTCACAAAAGTTTTAGATTAAGCTGATGTTTAATTTTTTTCCCCTTCATTTAGGATTATGTGAACTTATCAACAGATTAGATGGCAAATAAAAACTATGGAAACATTAAAATGATCCCTAAGAAGTTTTTAATGGTAGGGTGTTCAATCATCACTGTTTCCTAAAGTATGGTCCACCTAATAATAGGATCTTCTTAATTTTTAGGATCATGTCCTAAAATAATCTGGAAAACAGATGGACGAGGTGGATACAGAATATACACATCAAGATGGGCACCACGGTCAGGGTCGCACCGTCTTGGGTGAGGCCGAGGTCTCACCTAATCCACTCCCTTGGTTGTAACGTCCTGAAAATTCACATACTGAAAACTCGAGCACGTGCTCAAGCATTAACGTCGTAAAAGTCATACGCGTAGTTTTTTCCCCTTCCAAAAATCGTGTGTGGCCTTTCCACTAACTACTTAGGCGTCAAACTTTGATATTAACACAACTAGGCCTATATTACCTGTTTCCACCGATACCCGGTGGGACCTCAAATATCCTAATCGTCTGCAAGGTTCTTGACGAATCACCGAATGACATGAGATTAAGTGTGGTCCTCTGCCTTGGCGGGCTTGACGACCCATGCGGAAGTTGGGCCAAGGCGATGGGCCGGGCCACTCAACTTGGGCTTTTCGAGTGGGAGGCACATGAGATGTGCAACTTACCCAACATAAGTAACTTATATATGTCCTTTTGAACATTCTTCCAGTGGTTAAATCTGAACCGTTGAAGTGCTATAGGCTTTGGGGCCCTTATCCCAAATAAATTCATACGTGATTCCCTAAAGCCGCTTCACCGATTGAGAATTGGTGACCGTTGATCGTGTATCGTGTGGTGGCGACTGATCGCCGCGCCTGATGTGCGAGATAGTTTGGCCCATGCTAGATCTCATGATGACTGAACTTATGACTGGTTTAGTTGGGCTCGTGAGGGACTTGATGAGCCCCTACTAAACAAATCAGTCATCTTGAGGGCTAGTTTCTTGATGTGATAGAAGCTAGGGCCATCCAAGTCATTCTGGACCTATAAATAGAAAGTGTTGAGGCATTTCTCTCCAACATCATTCTTCCCCTTGTTATTGAGAGAGTTGAGCCTTAGGGTTCTTATGAGAGTGAGAATTGGAGTGCTTGGATTAAAGCAAGGATCGGGGATTGTGATCCCACCTCTTGCCTTGACTTATACCGCGGATTGCGCTGCCAACAATTTACCTCAACTCGTCATTGAGATTGTAGGTAAGCTAGAAACTCCGAACCCTTTCACTCAAATCTTTGCAATTAGTGCTAAGAATCTTAACCCCACATTAATATGCTTACAGGAGCTTAATTTGCATCATCCCTAACTTAAGCGTTCATTGGGCATACGAAACCCAAAACCCTAAGGTGCAAAATTATACTTCTAGGTTTGCGTTATCAAATCTAAACGATATAGGATTGATATAGCTATTAAGGTAGAATGAATGTTTGTTAATTACTTTAATTTGATATTCATTACACATGTTGTATATCAAAGTTTTGTAGCTAAGGTGTTTGATGAAATGTTTGAGTGAGATAATCTGCCAACTTGATGAAATTCTTAACTTCCCGCTTATTGAAAATGTTGAATGCAAATATGATGATAAAAAAATATGTATTTATTTATTAGTGTTTTCTGAGGTTTTAAGGAAAATGTAAACTGTAAATAGGTATGTGATGAAATTTTATATGAATGTTGGCTAAACCTTTTAAGATTGATAGCTTAAATACATTGACTATTCAATGCGTACCCCGTTGAACGGGGAAAACGGATGGTTGGCGGTAGTCTAACTATGTGGGTCATTTGTGCCCACGTCGGACCAAACGAAGACCCCTATATCAATCAGATCCGTCTAATATATGGCATTGTGGATGACTGATGATTGTGGTGACACGGTCCCTCGAATTCAGGGTACCCTTGGGCCTCAAATGTGTTGAGTCCATTGAAAATCGAAAGTGCGATGAGATCTCGACCAGTCTCTTAGGTAGGGCATGGTGGTATGGAATACCGTGTTTGAGTCGTCGGCCTATGCTGGGGTGATGCGCCTCCCCATAATGTCCGTAGAGTAATTTGAAAGGCATCAATATTATTGGTATGATCGAGACAATTGGCGAAATTCTTTGTTTATTAGGATGATGGGAATAATATCTTTGTTGTGGAAGGAAGGGGGAATCGTTGGCTATTGGCGATGATTGGCGACGCATCGTTTAGAGCCAAATGGTCCAATTAGGACCAATGACTAGATAACTGTACCTTGGCTTCACCAATATGCTGGTTGAGAATAAATCGATAAACCGAAATCTAACCATGCATACATGTCATGGATCCCCTAGGCAACTATCTGACTGTTAAAGGTCAAGATGCCGAAAGATGAGCCTATTTCATTTACATTTGGAGGTTCTAGGGTGCCTGGTTACTTGATGTGGCGTCGGTGATATCTCGTATTCCTCATTGTTATCTGAAACATATATGGTGTGCGAAATCATGACATTCATTCATTAATCAATTAGAATAAGAACCTTGATGTTTTGTTCATGGTCGATGCCTAAAATTACTTTGTTTAATAACATGTTAAACTTTGAATTATAATTCTCACCAAGTTGATCACTTACTCTCACTCCTGGGATAGTGTTTCAAAATACTACCAGATGAAGTCATGATTGATGTAGGTACCCTGGAGGAGGATGCCCTGCAAAGCGAGTTCAAGGACTTTGTTGAGTCCTCTTATTTTCAGTTTGCTGATGACCAAGCCTAGCTGAGAGGGTTAGCCTTTTTGTTGCATTTTGAGATCCGTGGGCTCATTATCTTGTATAGAATGATATTTTATTTTATTTTTCTTTCATGGCTAGGTGAGGCCACCTGTGGTGCGTGTGCCTCACATTTTGGGTATGTGCACATTTTGTTTATCTAGGTAACTTTACTTTCAGGCCTTACTTATTGCTTCTAATTGGTTATATTCTGGTACATTAGTACCGTATGGTAAATCGTACATAAATCACGCTTCTGCAAAGCATAAGTAACACCCGGAATGTTGAGGACTAACATCATATTCGGATCTCGAAATTCAGGGCTTTACATTGGTGCAACACATTCCAGGTGAAGAAGAAAACCAGAAGTGTTGACATGTAGAAATTTCGTGGGCCCCATCATGATTTATGTATCATATCCATATCATCCATCCATTTTCCATACCATTTTAGGGAATGCAACAAAAAATGAGGTAGATCTAAGGCTTAAGTGGGCCACACTATAAAAACAATGGGAATTGGACGCCTACTATTGAAAACTTCTTGGAGCCATAGAAGGCTCTGATCAAGCTGATATTTGTGTTTTCCCTTCATCCAAGTCTGTGTGACCTTATGAAGAGGTTAGATAGCAAATAAACCTCATAGTGGACCCTAGGAAGATTTTAACGGTAATTGTTTAATTCCTGCTACTTTCTGTGGTGTGGTCCACTTGACCTGTGGATGTGCCTCATTTTTAGGCTCATGCTTTAAAATGATCTGAAAAAATTGATGGATGGTATGGATCTAAAACATAAATATTGTGGGCCCAAAAACGTTTCACAGGTTAAAAGTCGGGTTGTGTAGCACGCAATCTATTTGGGAGAGAGAAATTTGGTGTATCTGTTAGCTGGAGTCATCGACGATGACATGGACCAATGAGAAGTGATGACACTGAATTTTTTTGTTCATTCAACACAAACGATCCACACTCTTTTTGCTCTCCTTTTGACTCAGAGGCTTTCCTTTTACTACTCTTGCTTTGATTCCTAACATTTGGTTTCATCCCTAACAATATCGATTTTTTTTTTTTTTAGTCCTTCTTATAAATTATCTGAACTTTGACCTTTTAGCATGATATTTTCTTATTGATATCTTTTTCATCTTAATCCTTGAATGTTTCATGGGCTATGATTGTATTCTCACATACAAATTATTCCCTTGCATGTTAGTGCTTCTATGGAATTCTTGATCAAATAATAATTATTTATCAAGGTTGTCTATTCATAAAATATGCATACATCATGATTATAGGATGCTTGGAACTTGATTTTCTTGGTTCCATTAATATCATGGAATATTAGAATTTGATTATCTTGATTATACATAGCATTGTTGGTAGGATTATTGAGCGAGAGTTCCCTTGGCTATTTGTTAGGGACGATCATTGCATTATTGGTGAGATTATCGAGCAGGAGTTCCCTTGACTATATGTCAATGATGATCATTGCAGTATTGGTGGGATTATCGAGAGAGGGTTTCTATGATATATTGTCAAGTATGATTATTGCATTGTTGGTGGGATTATCGAGTGGGGGTTTCCTTGATTATATGTCATGATGATCATTACATTGTGGCATTATTCTTGTTATACATTGAAATCATGGTTTACTTACTTTATTTTAATATTATGTTAAGAGTTTTCATCGAATCTGTTTCAAATTTGTGGTAGATATGATCTCACTAAGCTTTTAGCTCACCCAAATGGATAACTCTTTCAGGTCCTGGAAATGGTGAAGGAGCAATAGAAGTAGAGTACCTAGACGACTACTTGTATTAAAATTTCACCTTTATTTTATTTTGATAATTGTAATAAGATAAAATAGAAGTTATGGGTAAGAAACAATGGTAGTTATTAAGGGCCTATTTGGTTGGCATCTGGAAACCTGTTTCCAGCTTAAAATCCGGATTCCAGTGAAATCTAATTTTAACTGGTGTGTTTGGTGGAAAATTCCAGCCAAACAAGATTCCATCTGGAAACTTAAATTGGATGGAATCAAGATTAGTGGAAACAGTGTGGGGGACTGTTTCTATAAGGGAAAAGAGGCGGAAGTGAGCGTCATTCAATATTTACGATAATACCCCTAAGTTGGTGCCCACCTTGATGTATACATTTTATATCCATGCGGTCCATTTGTTTTGAGAGCTCAATTAAGGGCATTAGACCAAAAATGAGGTAGATCTAAATCTCAAGTGGACCACACCATAGGAAAACAATGTTAATTGAACGTCCACCATTAAAAACTTCCTAAGCCCCACTATATTGTTTATTTGCCATCCAACCCGGCCATCTGTCTTGCAGGACTACAATAGGCTAAGGGTCAAGTTCTTAGGCGGATCCGCAGCCCAAGTGGGTCATGCCGTAGGCAACAATTGGATTACACAGTTTTCAACCAAACAGAATCTAGATTACACAGTTTTTAACCAAAGAACAAGCTCCATATGGAATTTGGGTTTCCAATTCAGTTTCTGCAATTTTGGATTCCAAAACTGGAATTTGGATCTTCTCTAGAATCTAGATTCTGCAACCAAACATGCCCCAAGTAGAATGTGGATTTATAAATTTTATTTTATTAAAGTTTTAGGTTTTAGATATTATCGTTTGGTTAATTAAATAGTAGCTTAGTTTGGCATGCAATATATTGGATGTGAATTTGATAAATAAACATGTAAATTTAGTTCACACCCTAGAACTTGGAATCAAGGTCATCTTACTTAGGTTCCAAATTTCAGAATGTGACAAAAGGTAGACATACTATCAAAACTTTTGAACTTCTAGGAGCTACACAAGACATGAATACTAAAGCTATTTGAGTCCTTGAAGCACTAAAATGCTTGATTAATCAATGATCTAAAAACTCCAAAGATGAAAGTTTATAGATTGTAACTAGAGTTGTACACCAAGCCGAACCAAATCGAGTTAGGTCTAGCTCGGCTCGGCCACAGGCAACCCTGGCTCGAGCTCGGCCTTCGAGCTGGCTTGGCAGGCTCGACTTGATTTGGTTGAGCTTTCAAGATGAATTCGAGCTGATTTTGAGCCAAGCTTGAGCTTGAGTCTTTCGAGCTGAATTTGAACAAAGGGTGGAGCTTGAAAAAAACTATACTATTTTCACAAACTTATATTATGTGTGTGTGTGTGTGTGTGTGTGTGTGTGTGTATTTAACCGAGCCGAGTTTAGCCAAATTGAGCTACAATCAAGCTAAACTTTGAGCTTGAATCAGCTTAAGTTGGGCTCAAAAATCCTTTTGAGCAAGGAAAAACAGCTCGAATCGGTTCAAACCTAGCTTCGAGCCAAGATGAATCGAGCTGGTTTGAGCCGAATTGAGAGAGCTAACCGAGCTAGCTTGGCTCGTATTCAGCTCTAATTATAACTTTATGCATCATTTATATTACTCCACTTTATACCATTATCAATGCTCACTATTATGTGCGCTACTATCACGCCTCAAAATTCAGTAGCTGAATTGGCCAGGCTCGAATCTGAATTCTCGAACCATGAGTTGAATTTAAATAAAATATATCTCAACCCACATGGTTTCCATACACTTTTAAGGCAACCAAAGCAACTAAAAGGAAAAATAAATATAAATCATTCTCATTAATTGTGTTCACTATTGCAAACATCCAAACAAAACTTTATTACATTGATATACAAAATCAATTAGCTTAATAACAAAAATTCATTGCAATTCAACTAATAACAACAATAGAACCTTATGTTAGTCTGCTTCGAATCTGATTTAGTTAATATGTCAATAAATTTTTAGTAGATAGATTCTAGTGCTACTATTCATATAAAGAATTTCATGCAAGGTATGTTGCAAAGCCAACCACCAATTAATGTAGAAAGATCATCTATATGGGCAATGACATAAAAGTAGACGTGACAATTGGACTCTATAGGCTTATGTTAGCGTCATGTCACATTTTAGATCTAGTAGATACTGTATGTATGCCTTTTATAATGCGCAATTTAATTTTCATTTCTCATTTAAATAAATGTGGTTATGTGTTTAAATTTAAAAATGAAGGCCTAATATTTATTATAATTCGAATGTGATCAGTATTAGTACTTTAATTAATAGCATTTGCTAATTGGACTTGAATACCTCGCACATTTTCAACATTAGTTCTTTGCATGGAAATAGAAGTGATACTAAGCAAAGCTAAACAATGAAAATTCCCCCATGTTGTGAGACATGTGATTGTGGACGCTGGAGGTCTGTGTTTCCTCCCTTTTGAGCGTGCACGCGTGCCGCCACTTTCACATAGAGCTGGACACGAACTGAGTTTAACCGTTTGGATCGACTCGGATCGACTCGATAAAACCCTGTTCGAACATAAAGTCTTATTGTTCGAACACACATGGCGTGCTAAAAAAAATTCAATTCAATTTCAAACACAATCCTGTTCGACTCGACTCGAATATTGATCGACTCGACTCAATTATAGAGAGAGAGAGAGAGAGAGAGAGAGAGAGAGAGAGAAGAAGAAGAAGAAGGGTGGATGACAAATAAACGTGACTGTGAGCCTAGGAAGGTTTCAATGGTAGACATCATTCTCCTCACTGTTTCCTGTGGTGTGGTCCATTTGAGTTTTGTATCTGCCTCATTTCTTATTTAATGCCTTAAAATAAGCTAAATAAATGGATGGACAGAGTGGATAAAACAAATACATCATGGTGGTGCACACAAAATGAAAAAATTGATATTTACTATTCAGTAGTAGAAAAAATATTTTCAAGCGAAAAAAGCGAAATTGTTCGAACTTGTAAAAATTGTTCGAAATCCATATATTCGAACATGATTGGGCTAGACCAAATTTTGTTCGAACAGAGCCATCCTGTTCGAATGTTTGTTCGAACATTGTTCAAACACACTCACTCAAGCAGCTGAACAATCCAATCTGGTCCATGTTCGACTTGGATCGGATCGTTGTCCACCTCTACTTCCACGAGCTTACCTCTCTCTCTCTCTCTCTAGGGCTTTTTGTGTTTTGATTGGAATTTGTTTGGAAATGAGTTTGTAGAAGACTGGAGTCGCCACTAATTAGTTACTTCGAATCTATAATCGGCTAGACCATGTAGAAACGTTAGAGAAAGGGATCTAAATATTCCTTCCTCTAAAATAACTCCTTGATGTGCAGCCATAGATTCGAGGTAAGAGACCACGGTTACAGGGTAGGAAGGTGTTAGGCACCCACCCTACCCGTATAGATGTACGGTCTCTACTTCACTGGATCTTACTATCTTTGAAGGCTAGGATCAACTCTCGTATATTCTCAAAGAAAAGAAAAATGCTAGGAACTAAAATGATGCATGATGGGGGTCTGATCAACAAGAGTTCCTAATGGGCAGGATCCGATCAAATCGGCAAACTGCAGAGTATACTTCTCGAACTGACAGGTGATATGAATGATGTATGACGGTGTGTTTGATCAGTCAAAGTTTCTTATGAGTAAGATCTAATCAAATCGGCAAACCACAGAGCATACACTAAGGTTGATCAAGTGTGAAGAGTGTTATGATACGATAAGCAGGGGGTTGGGAAAATAAAGAGTGTTGCACTATGCTGGATATGAACTAAATGATGTTTGAAATATAAATGACTAGATGAATGGAGGTGTCTCGTAGGTTAAATTGAGTGGCTTGGATTGGGATTTGGATGGTTTGACCGGACCAAGGTTAAACTATTTTCGCTCGCACTCAAGCTTTTCTCGGTAGAGGAATGGCCTAAAAGGGGGTGGAGATGGACTCGGAACTCTCTGGACTGGAGAGAATGGGAGTGGATGCTGAAAACAAATGGGAGAGGGGGTGTTTATAGTTGCAAGAAGTGGCAACTTTCAAAATTAGGGGCGGACAGCTCCCTGGGGGCCGCCCGTACAGACGGTCTACTCCAGCTTCGGACAGCTGGAGCTCTAAACCTGGGGTAGAAAAGCCTCACATTTGAGGCTTGGACTTGCTCCAAAGCTGAGGGTCGAAGTTGGGCTTGGACTTAGGTTCAGTTTTAGGCTTTAACTAGGTGAGTTGACTAGGTGCAAGGGCTAGGGTGACTCAGTGAGATGACTCAACGAGTTGACCCACTAAGTTGACCCTCTGGGAAATTTTGACCTGATTTTTCCTATAGGTGGTTTTTTGGGCTGATGGTTCAAGGTGAGTTGACTGGGTTTGGACCTAGGGTTTGGGGTATAGATTAAGATTTGGATGGGTGAGTTAATTGGGTTTGAACCTAGGGTTTGGGGATATGAACCTCCATCCATCTAGCCATTCATACTTCTTTGCAGCCAAAGGTGGGGTGTCTATAGTGATTATGTAATATCTCTCATGATAAGATAGAAAGACTTATGTAAGAAGGGATTCTTCACTCTCTAGTCTTTACAAACTAGGGTTGTACTGATCACATTAAGGGCAAGAAAACCAAGAGGCTAGAAGGGTAATACCAAGAACATAAGATTCTTAGAGGTGATACATACAAATATCTGTAAACCATTCTCTATTGCATCTTGAAATTTGTAGAAATGTTTTATCACCTTATGACTACTCGTGTTATGGTCATGCATACCTTACATACAATAAAATATAAATACCTTACATACGATAAATAAGTTATCTTAAATCCATTTAAGTTTTATAGAATACCTATAAGATTGTAGCATCATCGCCCAATAAACCATGCCTAGGACACCAGAGCAGAATAATGTAGTTAAAAGGTGCAATCATATACTATAGGACATGGTGCACAGCATGATTAATAATTCGAGATTGCTAGGACCTGTGGATGATGCGATAAAAAAAGTTATAGTACATATCCTTAATTGAGTTTCAAGCAAAACCATAACAAAAAATCCATTAGAATTATGGACTAGAAGAAAGTCCATTTTGCAGCACTTTCATGTATGAGGTTCTCTTATAGATGTTGAGCTCATCAACCTATAAGAATAAAAACTTGACTCAAAGAAAGTTAATTATTGATATTAAAAAAATAAAAGGTTTCAGATTCTATTATTTTCTATACAATTAGAATTGTGAAATTATGAATGTTAGGTTTATTAAGGACATTAAAAATAGTGGGAGTGCAAACTCTCGAAATCCATGAAGGATAACAAAGTCTGAAATATTATTGAATTACCCAAGCGGATTATGCAAATTGGTAGTAAATGATATTAAAATTAAATGAGACTCTAAGCATAATATTGAAAGATATAAAGCCAAGTGAGTTGCTAAGGGTTGATTTTAAGTCTGAAATATTGTTGAATTACGCTTAGATTATAGGGTTAATATATCTAATCTTAGGCCTTGGAGGCCATTTGCACAACTATTGGAGCTATAAAAGGCCCAATTTGGGCAACCCTCCTCCCCATACAAATTTAAGCCCTAATTTAGAAAGATAAAACAGAAAAAGAAGAGAGTGAGAGAGAGTGAGAGAGTGAGAGTATGTTGTGAAGTTTAAGTGTTTTCTCTTGCCCCTCTTCACTTCAATCGGAACCTTAGCCGCTCTTGGATCTTTCGTTGAATCCTTTCTGTCGATGATCGAAGGTAAGAAATGATTCATATTTCCTGATCTAAGTCTTTCTATGTTAAGTTCATAATCTCACAATCTCCTTGGTGTTGTTTAGGAATCAGTGATTTTTTCTAAAACCCTAACCCTAAAAGTGCGTTAGGTTGGGTGAAACCCTCCTAAGGTGCGGATTATTCTCTTGGGTTTACTTTTGTCAACCTTTGAGGGTGATAAACCATGACTTTTGGTTAATTAAATAGAAATTTATATGACAACTATACCTAAAATACTTTGTTAATGTAACCCTATTATAAATGTTGTTGGTAGTTATGTTTGATGAAATACTTAATCAATATGATATTTCATTTATTGGGCTCTATTATGACTAATGATTAGAGTTGTTGATGCTTAATGGCGTTTATTGATGTGTATAGAGTGAAAATATTCCATGCACTTGTGATATTGATGTGCCCTAGTGGGGGCACAGTTATGTGATTATTGCTACCTACGAGTTTGAGTTGATGTACCCTGGATTGCACTGATTTGTATTGTTGAAAACTTGATATAATTGGATTGTACTAATATATCGATGTTCTATTATTATTTTGTAATTGATAACTTAACTGTCATTATGTTGGATCAAGCCTTGCCAAATAATTTAGCTAAGGATGACCTCTGAGGGTTGACCATTCTAGAATTATACGGTTGACCAATGTTGAACACGGATGACTGAGAGTAGTTGGAACTACACGGGATGTTTTACACCCAATATCGGTTTGTTTAGGGTCCTCCATGTCAATCGGATCAGTCTACTGCATGGCTCAATCATACCCTTACTTGCTGATATGATAACGCTCTAAGGAAACTGGGATACCACCATTACTAGTATATGAGGTTCATTCATAATCGTTAGCGCATTACAATCCTACAAAGACTCAAGGGTTGAGCATGGTGGTATGAGACACCCTGTCCAAGCTATTGGCCTATGTTGGGGAGATGTGCCTGCCATACTGGCAAAACATTGGGTGACGAGCTCTCCGTATTGGTTAAACATTAGGGATGAGCCTCCCTGTAGTGACCTTGAGCACTATTGAAGGCCACGAGCCCACCATATTGTTGATGGATTGTATGTAGTGCCTTCGCCAAACTTGTGTTTAAGTGGCGACCCTTACAGTGCTTTTGATCATCCTTGGGCAACGAGTCTTTACCATTGTTAGTTCTATATATGTTGGATATTGGGAGACGAACCCTAAATTAGATCAAGGGACACGAAGGAGAAGTTGCCTTATGCCGCAACATGCCACGTGATCTGGTTAAAAACTCGTGATTCGACGACGGTATCCTAGCTTCACTAAAATACTATTTAAACTTAAAATAATAACCACTTAGCTAATCATGCATAGCATAGCATGCATTTGCAAGTTGCGCCGAAGGCGAACCATTGTGTAGATGATTGCTTGTTATGATTGTGAAAGTGTGACAGTGTTATTGCTCCCAAGCTATACATTTGCATATCATGTCATCCATGAACTTAAACAACTAGTTAGGAATTGCTTGTTTTGTAATGTTATAATTTTCTATGCCTAATTGTGTTCATAACATGTGTAACTTAGGATAAATGTACCATTGTGTTGATCACTCACTCCCACTCGAGACGATATTTTAAAACACCAACTAAATGATTTTTCCGACGCAGGTACCTTAAAGATGGATGCACACGAGGAATACGCAGACCCCGCAAAGGAGTTCTCGTATATCCAGATTTTGGACAAGCATTAGAGGGTCGACGTAGTGACTGCATGAGAGGGTGTGTTGTGACCTTTTTGGGAAGGATTATACACTAATTATTTTGGACATATATATTGGGTCCCCATCTGGGTGGACTCTGTGAGACACTTGTTTCGGTGTATGTATATTTTGGATGATCGATTTATACGCACTTTTGTTGAGCTTATATACACTGTTTAGTTTACCTCTTATTAATGCTTGGATACTTGTGAGCCGTACAAATAAATCATGCTTCTGCAAAGAAAAAGTGACACCCAGGATAGCGGGGATCGAGTTCATGCTCGACCCCTGAAATCCGAGCATTATAGTCTCATCGGAGATCCCAATGAAATCTGGGTGCCATCCATGTGGAAAATCATGAAATTCAAGATTTAATGAGGTGAAGGAGAGAGAATCCTATCTCCAACCTCGATTGTAATGAATACTACATCCCTTATTTTCTCCAAAATTATAAATCTTACCACCACTTTCAATTAATGACAATATCTCATGTGACACACCCATCCCCTTAGCTAATCATAGCCCTCCTAGCCTTCTTTAGCCCCCAAACTTCACCAAAATATCCAAAATATCACCCTCCACACTTATAAATACCCCCTCATCTTCATTTACACATACCATACATTTTTAAGAGAGAATGGAAGAAAAAGAGAGAACCTTAGCTCATCCCTTCCATCCACCAAGCAGAGAACATTTTTCAACCCATAGACCAGCCTAAACACGCCGAAGTCCTAGTGGCCCAAGCAAACAAGCAAACAAAAAGCTTATCGGCACCACTCAAATCTACCCTTACGACAACCTGTCCACCAACTTCCTTTCTCAAGAATACTCTAGTTATAAATCAATTATATTCATCCCCGCATTAACATTTTCATCATCATCTCTCTTCTTAACCCCCCACTTCTCTAATTTGTTTAAGTGTATGATCTATAGCTTATTCGTTTTTTGGATTCTGCCCATTAAAAATTGAGATCGATTGGGCTTTCCTATTTTTTACCATCTTTCTTCAAATAAACAAGTCCTTGTGGATTGTCCTTACCAATCTCTCACTACCACTCCTGAGTTAGACATTATAACCCTCATTCACATCATCCATGCATTCTAAGCACTTTGCATTAGCATCTTTCTTTTCAACCCCTCTACTACTTTAGTTGATTCAAGTGTATGTTCTATGACTCGCCAACTATTTAGATCTTGTCGTCACATCAAAAATTCAGATCAAATGGAGTCCTTTTCTGTTTCTTTACCATCTCTCTTAGGTAAACGCGTCCTGGCGAATTGCCCTTACCAATCCCTCACTCACACTCCTAAGTCAGGCATTGCACTATTGTATTACATACTATTTTATTGCATCATTTGATAATAAATTATTCAAATCCCTTACAATTTACTTAGTTCCGTGAAGTAGAGACCGTAAATCAATACTGACAGAGAAGGTGCCTAACACCTTTCTTCTCTATCACCATCGTGTTTTACTCAAAATTCCAAGTCATAAATCAAGAGTCATTTTAGAATAAAGAATCCTCGGATTCTCTTGTTTATAGATTCTGTAAGGTCTAGTTGACTACGAAAATACGAGTAAACTAGCTAGTGACAACTTCAAGTCAAATATCTACTACCCTGAGTCATAATCGCATTAGTTAAAACCCTTAAAAAGGCCCCCATAAGCATGATTCAATCGTTCAGCATTCACAAATTGCATTCTCTATGACATATTTCGATCGCTTAAATTTACGTCATTGAGATTACTAGTATTCGTGATTGTGATTTATCTCACTTTGAAAAGATTAAATGGTAATGATTACCATGATCCAATATTAGTGGTCTTGATAGATGAATTCGAATAAGCGTTACTTATGTTATCCAACGATAATAATTTTAAATTTTAATGAGTACCTGTTAAGAGGTTAAAACTAAATATATTTTGTAAAACACCTTAAAATTTTATTTTTATTCCAGTACTAATCAGTGCGATCCATATGGGAGAATATAAGACTTTTATTAGGTAGCTTCACGTAATCAATGGTTTGAAAATTTTAACCATTGGATATTTAGACTAAGAATACTGGTGGGCTCACAATAGTTGTTATCGGTTCGAATACGTAAGGGGTGGTTTACATGGACTCTAATACGTATTTAGAGTACTTTAGATAGACATGGATTGTAAAGTATTTTAATAAAATATGGTCTCCTACAAATATATGAACTCTTACAGTGATGAGACTCTTAAAGGAGGAGAAATTGTGATAGATTGTAAAATTCCAACCCTCTTTTCTATAAATATAATTCTTGATCCCCTCACCCGCTGTAACATCCTAGATTTTTGCGAACTTGGGAATGGATGTTTTGGGATAGAGGTCCGGGGAATCATGATTTCGAGTGTTTCTAGCCCAATAATTAGTGAACTGAATAGTTTTTTCAACCGATCTATCTGGCCCATGTACAACACTATGCATCACCCATAAAACCAAAATGTACTTTTTACCGAACTTTGGTATTTTAACAAAGTATTGATTTATAAAAATTTATGAACGGTTCAGATTTGAAAAATATCTTATATTTAAAAAGGTGTTACTTTTTAAATATGTCAAAAAGTCGCGAATTATAGTAGGAATGAAAAATCAACATTTTTGTTATTAAGAATTTGATTTTCTAAATATTTTTATTGAATCCAAATGGGGGGTACTTCCTTAAGTTATTTCATGTAAATAAGCAGATACTGTCTAGGGAGGTTAGTGGAACTGTGGACTTCCAGAAAGAGTAGGCTAATAGAAAATTTTATGAACAGCAGGCTTCGGTACACCGAAGCAACCTTCAGGCTTAGCCGACCAAACGAGATTGTATCGAAGGGGATTTTGGGATTGGGTCTTTGGCACACTGAAGGAGACCTTCGGTATGCCGAAGGTTTGTCTAGCAGGCTTCAGTCCGAGTCGAAGAACTCTGCCTCATGGGCTTCTTCGGCGCGTAGAGCAAATCTGTCCAAATAAATTTATTGACTTCAAAAATTTATCTCCTTCATTATAACTCCAATTACGGTAATTCAAAAGATAGATTGAATCTTGATAAGTCTAATTTCATATAAAATATATATAAATGAAAAAAATATTATAATAAGGTTAATTTTAAGAATTTTAAAAAACTTTTCGAAAAATCATTGGTATGCTAGCGTGTACTTATGAAATTTTAATAAGTTTTCTAGAACTCAGAATGAGTTAAAATTTTGTGGGATAAAAATAAACTTGATATAAAATTATTATAAAATTATAAAAATAATTAAATAAATAAAAGCTTCAAAAACGTGGCATGCAAATGGCCTGTTCAAACTGAAATTTTCTTCAACGGTAAGTTGTCGTTCGACCGGACATATCTTTTTTATCTTTGAGTTTTAGTATTCGGTTTCTTCTTAGAAATTATTCTTAATAATGTCAGAAATCATCATAAGTAATTAATTTAGATTTTTATATTTTATTTATTTAATTATACATTGCACTATTCTGTATAGTTTATAGTTTAATCGAATTAGAACTCTCAATTAGGGTGATTAGGACCGACTCTCCATTTTCGCTAATTATGAATAAGTCAAACTTTCAACTTAGCTAATACAAACCCCAATCATCATACCCAAGAAATCTCGCCACCTAGTTTTTTTTTAGAAATGTCTGGATTATCCAAACAAGCTCTCAACCGCTCGTTGGTGGGCCACTAAACCCGAAACTAAGAAAAACCGTCCATCTTGACGGGCTTGACATCCATCGTGAGACGTTAAGCCAAGTCTGTGCAACGAATTGCTCAACTTGGAGCAGAGAGGGTGGCACATGCGGTGTGTGAATCTGCCATGAATTTCTCAGAACTTAAATTAATTATGTCCACTCAAACTTACACGAAATTGTGGATTTTGAGCGGTTAGATTTCAATAAACTTAGGATCTTAGTTTCAAATATTTTTTTGTAGCTATCCCTAAAGTCGTGGTCCTGATCGATGATCGGTGACTGTTAAACGAACATTGCGTCATAACCGTCAATCACTGCATCCGAAATGCGGATAATTGTATCTTTAGGTAGATCACCACTAGGTTCACCTATCCCATAACGTAGATTGGCCCATGCACCTTCTGGTGGGCCCCAACAGTGGCCTCCATAGGGTCATAATACTAAAGACCTAGCTCTTAGGGCCATTTGGGCCACATCTGGACTATAAATAGAACGCATTTAAGGCTCTCTCCACAAATCCGAATTTGCCCTAAGGAAGAAAGAAAGAGAAGGAAAATATAGGAAGAGACGTCGGTATGCTTCCCATGTCTCCATTAGAGCTCTTCTACCTCTTCCCTAGCCGAAATCCGTTGACCTCGGGTCAGAACTTTCCTCATTGGATAGGTAAGTAGTTCCTTAGCTATTCTTTTCACATCCCTTCGTGTTTCGCCTATTTGAGACATTAGGGTTATAACCCCTTTCCGTTTCTCCTAAAATCGAAAAACCGTAACATTAGGATTTTCGTGTATGTCAGGCCTTGGACCTCTATTGGTCATTTGGGCGCAGTGCGTGCTACTGCGGGAACCGTAATCGAGCTCGACTCCTCTAGGGTTTCCATTGTATGCTGCACTCGGGCCTCGATTCATTAAATCGATTTAGGATTTTTTCAAATTCGAGGTATCTAAACCTTAAACCTTAATTAGACATTTGACTAGAATAAAATCCTAAGCTTTTAATTATAGAATTTTCATTTAATGTAAGTGTTTGAGGTTTTTTTTTCAAATTTTTGAATCACTAGGGCTACATCCGAATTGAGGAATTTCAACTCTAAGGTGAAGATTTACCCTCGAGCTTCTTTTCTATAAATTTTAGTTAATAATTACTTGAGTTTTTGAACTTACTTATATCATAAATGCTAGAACTACTTTAATATTATAAACTATATGATAATTGCTGATGAGTGGATAATATGTTCAGTGAAATGCCTTTGTTGCTGTTAGGTTAATAACATGCTCGATGTAATGCCTGAATGATATGAATTTACAATATTGCAATGTATCAATGCTTGTGGATATATGTAATGCCCTATGTCATTCAGGTTGTGTCATCTGGGTCCTTTGGATCGGTCGAGCCATGTGCTTGGGTATGTGTATATTATATAATTGATAATCTAAATTATTTTTGTAATGGATTAAGTGTTACTTTGGATTAAACTCTGACAACTGTTTGACTAGTATACTGCCTACCCATTGGTTGTCCGCCACGGACTTATTCGATCAACCAAGTGGGACACTGTCGACCGATAGTGGCCACTGTTGGTTTGTCGTCATCTACTTGGGTCCAACGAATAAGCCCCATTTAGAGTTAATCATTCTGTGATTAACTGTTGAATCAGACTCTATGGAATCTGAAATACCATCGTTCTCATTATGAATAGTCTACTTAAAATCGTACTGCAGCTTGATTCACCAAGTCTCATAAGCCGGGCAAGGTGGTATGTGATACCATATCTGAGTTGTCGGCCTACGCTGGGGTAACGAGCCTCCCTGTAATGACCAGTGAGCATTAATAGAGATGACAGATAATTGTTCGAACGACCCTTGTGACAAATGTGACCATGATTGATGTTTGCATGCCTATGCATCGTTCGAACGACCCGAGCATGCATTGGTTTAATTCTAAGTGACACGCTCGCACCTCTGAATTAATTAATTATTTTTAATATTTGGGTGACGAGTCCTTCCGCTTGATTTGGGCATGGCTGACAAGTCACGGCCATACCATGCTTTCATGAGAGGATAACTCAAACCTTGGATCGATGGTTAATGGTGATGATTGACGACGCATCACAAGGAACCAGATGGTCCCAGTTAGACTTGTGATATAATGGTAGTATTCCAGCTTTGCCAATATTGTTGTATGCAAAATGATTAATAAAGTTTGAACTAATCATGCATACATAATATTGGCGTTCCTAAACAAGCATTTTACTAAGTTAACACTTGGAAACTCAGGATCGGAGTCTTCGTACCCAGGTGTCAATTTTCGAGGTGTTACAAAATGATATTAGAACGGAGTATTGAGATAACCAAGATCTTAGGAATGAGAATTATATAAACCACAATGAGCAGAAGTTGGAACGTTTAAGTTTAGTGTATTGGACTTAAAATGGGTACTCCTATATCTAGGGAAGTCTAGCAATGTTGAAAGCCTGTTGACGTAGAGACGTAAATTCTAGGCTCATTTGAGAACTTTTAAGATGGAGGTATAACATCATCACTAACATTGGGTGGAGGTATGGGTCAGATCCGAGATCCAATTCGCTCTAAATCTGCGTAATGCGAATTTGGATCTTAAAATAGGTCTTATTATTTAAATGGACCGGATTCGGATATTAAAATAGGTCCGATTACTTAAATGGACCAAATTTGGATTCATAGAAACATATCTGAGTTCGATCTGAATCCGATCCAGATCCAACTCATTATCACCTTACTATATATGTTACATTCATGCTAGCCATCCATTTTTTAGATTATTTTAGGCCATGTCTCAAAATTGAGACATGCCACTCTCGGTCGACCATATCACAATAAATAGTGGGATTTGCATCATTTTGCTACTAAATTAAATATATTATATTATATATTTTTTAGATTTGTAATGGGGTGGATTTGGACCTAAATCCAACCCGAATCTGATGGTTATATGGATTTCAAATCGAAAATGGATCTAACTATTTATAAATGGATTGGATGTGTATATCACCTTTTGGATCCGAGTTGGATCCAAATCTGTCTACAGATATTCGGACTTGGAGGTGGAGCCAACTGGATCCAATCCGGCCCATTGAGAGCCCTAGGGAAAGGAATAACTTCTTGTTCAAGTACGCATTTCATATTCAATTCTCAAATATCCAATATTGATGTATAGATCAATTCTAATTTTAGAGATGTCGAGATTGATTCAATGGCACAAATCTTTGATTAATGGGCAGTCACTCGCTGAAAATTTGGACTTTTTGCTATTTTTTATTTTAACCATCCATCAGATGTCCCTAGTCAACCAATTAAAATTATTTGCCTTACGTAAGTTTTGAATCATGGACCATTTATAGCCAAGCCCACAGTAATGATGCTTGATTTGAGGAGCACGTATGCCATGCGGCCCATGTTTACTGCCTGAGTGTATGGATCTTGAAATGACTTGGAGTATCTACTTTTTCTCAAACAAGTTGACCGGGCTTAATAGGTATGGCCCGCATTTTGAACTGTTTCGGGCCAGGTTGTCGGGCCAGCCCTATTCAAAATTTTGATTTTTTAAGCCCGAGCTAGGCTCATTGACACCCCTAGTAGTAGGGTTGTTCAAAAAACCGATAAAACCGATAAAACCAACCGAACTGAACCGAACCGATCGGTTTCGGTCGGTTTTCCATTCTATTTCAGGTCGGATCGGTTTTTTTATATTAAAATCCGAGAATATCGGTTCAGTTGTCGGTTTGTAAAAATTATAAACCATTTTCAACCGAACCGAACCGATTATATATATATATATATATATATATATATATATATATATATATATATATATATATATATATATATTATGCATATGTTACTCTTACTGTATTTGCCTACCTTGATAATATCTTATATATCCACACTATCCATTTGTTTTCTCAACTCATTTTAGGACGTATTTCCAAAAATTAATCAGATCCAAATCTTAGGTGGACCACACCATAGGAAACAACATTGATTGAACACTCGCCATTAAAAATGTCCTAAGGCCCACTTGAAGAAGATCTAAGATGTGTATTTTTCATCCAACTTGTTGATAAGGTCAAATAAACTTGGATGAAGGGAAAAGTCAAATTTTACTTTCAGCTTTTGTAGCCTATAATTATAAAAAGTTTTAAGGGTCATTCACTAGTTTTTACATTGGTGTGGTCTACCAGAGATTTGGATCTTCTTAATTTTTTAAACATTATCATGGAACCGATAAACCGATAAAACCAAACCGACTAGAATTTACCTGGTTTGGTTCGGTTGGTGAGGCTTCATCAATTCGGTTCGGTTGTTAAATATTCAAAACCGACAAAGTTGGTTCGGTTGGACATCGCCCCTCAAAACTGAACCGACCGAACTGTGCACAGCCCTACCTAGTAGTTTGTCGAGAGCAACAATATCCATAGTGGGGGTGAGACCCTGGTTTAGGGATCCAATTCCAATCAATCTTGGACTGTTCTTTATTTCCTCAACCGTTTACTTTTCAGGCAATCAAAAGAAGCTTTAGGACTAACCTTGTGCAGGCGATTCTTGGCCCATGGCTCATCCACGGTGGTGCCGATCACACCAATGGTATGGATCATAAAGCCATGGACCTCACTGGTGGAAACTAAGGACCCCTGGGTACTTTAATTATGATAGCCATGGTTCTCTTGAGTCCTGATTTGCATAAACCACGCTAGGATGGGATTGGGCCTGGGTCTGGACCCAGGCCCATATAAACCATCCAAATGCTTTACAATTGCCTGTCTGGAATATAACATGAAAGGAAGATAGAACACATGTTTCTCCCAAATCATGAGCAAATGGGGGTAAACTGTCGAGTTTTACACATGGGATACATCTTCGTCAATCTAGACCATTCAGATCATGGGTTCCATTTTTTGTATGGGCCATATCATCACATCGATCACAGAAACAAAACTGTGTGATTAGTGACCGTCAAATGTACGGAAGATGGTCACTGATCTAAATTCAATGGTTGAGATGTTAAATGATTACAACCATGAGTTGATGGCCCCATGATTTTGCTGGTTTGGATTGATCGTACAACATGATTGCATCTAGAGCCCAAATGGCCCACCTACAATTATGATACACTAGGAGTGGCAACAGGGCGACACTACTCGAGCTGCAAAGGCTCTAGCCATTGTACGGAGATTGAGCCCATGCAAGCAGGGCTGATGTTTAGGTCCATGACCATCCTAACCTTAAAATAGAACCCTGCTAACAGAATTTTATCTTAATCGTCCAACTATAATACTTTGAGCCCAATTGGGCCACTGACCCATTGCCACCCTAGAGATGGACCATTGAATAGAAATCAACGGTTGTGCATGTCACCCTCATCACGCTTATTGGATTATCAAAACCATTCAAATAGCTCTTATCAAGTCTCCTCAAATTAATCTGACTCAGGTGGAAGTGGATTGCGTCCTGCCCTGCTGGATGGAAATCGGTCTAGGTAGGGGCTCTATGGGGCCTACCATGATGTATATGTTTTATCCATGCCGTTCATCCATTTTTTTAGATCATTTTAGGAGATGAGCCCAAAAATTAGGCAGATCCAAGGCAGAAGTGGACCACAACATGAAGCGACAGTGATAATGACGCCCACCATTGAAACCTTCCTAGGGCCCATCATAATGTTTATTTTCCATCCGACCAGTTCATAAGGTCACATAAACCT
Organism: Liriodendron chinense; assembly: GCA_003013855.2. Lineage (NCBI taxonomy): Eukaryota > Viridiplantae > Streptophyta > Magnoliopsida > Magnoliales > Magnoliaceae > Liriodendron > Liriodendron chinense. Next base: position 26,294 of record PVNU02003943.1, on the reverse strand, counting down.
GGATGAATGGAAAACAAAAATTTCAGCTGGATCCAAAAGTTCGATGGCCCTTCATAGATTTTTAATGGTGCCATTCAGCCTCCTCTAAGCGGTCCACTTGAACCTTAGATCTACCCCATTTTTAAGCTCATACTCTAAAATAATCTGAAGAAACGGATGAACGGCGTGGATAAAACCCATAAATCACAATGCCCCCACAGAGTCCCTTTGGGTCCAATCCAGGCAGGGACTTTGTGGGGCCCACCGTGATGTGTGGGTTTATCCACGCTGGTCCAGGTGGTTTGTGCAACTTCTAATACGTATTGTCGGCTATCAAAGGCTATGCATTGCTCAAATGATCAATTCAACGGTTCACATCATGCCAATGGACCATTTTCCTTTTGTCAAAAGATCCATGTCAGGCATCTCCATCAGCCATGTTAGTAGAAAGCTACCTCACTATTCAAAAGTCGGTCTCAAGCACATGTCCCGCACAGCACAATCACTGGTTTAAAAGTCCACCAAAGATAGCCCAACATCAAATGGACAATACATAAATCTAACATCACATGATCAAGCAATCCTAACCATCCAACCCATTCCTAATGTGATTTCCAACTGGATTAAGGAAAAAAAAAAACTTCAGTCGCCCCAAAAAGGTTTCAATGTTTGGGCTCATGTCCTAAAATGATATGGTGGAACAGATGGACAGCTTCGAGGTGGGCCCCACCATCCAAGGGTTGTTGTTGGTGACAGGTGGACCCACTTGGGCGGTGATCCACTCAATCCGGATTAGTGAAATGTCATTACATGATCTAGACCGTTCATCAGGTGGGTGTTACCACTGATTGACCAATGCTTCCAAATCTCACAGATTGGACGGTCGTACGTGAACATTCGGCAGATTTGTCCTGGTCAATGCCAATTGCTGCCGAGTATTTTTTTTAACGTGCATTTGAAGGTCGTTGTTTGGTATAGTTAGGAGCAACAGACCAACAAGATAGATGTTCCCGTGGGGCCCACCTAGCAAGCATTCCATACAATGGGCCATTTGCCACGTGTCCAACCTCCTTTGAGTAAGGAACACCAAAGGGCTAGATGCCACTTTCCTATTTTGAGAAACATCCACACGGCAGCTGTAAGCACAGCACATACTGTCCAACCAGCGGACAAGTGGCAACACGTTAGGATTCTATAAAATCCAAACCGTCCAAAACGTTGGCCTCACCGTAAAGATCTCATCTAGAATAAAAACTGGTCTGATATAGTAATCAGATGGGCCAAACATTCGGCTTTTACAGAGAAGGTGTCCAATGTCTTCTATGGTGGGGTCCACCTGATGAGTGGATGAATCTGATCAGACGTCTTTCATCTTATGTCCGACCTTTTGGATGGGTTGGATGTTAGACACGATTGACACGTCAGTCATAAAATGGGGCTGCATATGAACATCCCACATAGTTCTATTTTATGAACAAATTGACAAGACTGCCCTCGACCTAACTTCCTCAGTAGGCCACATAGCCGGAAGGCTTCAAAGTCCACGTTCGGAAATTGTTTAGGTCATTTTCGTAATTAGGCATTGACCCACACCAAGGGAATCGTCGGACATGCTTCGGTGGATCCCCGGAGTCGGTAGATCCCTGATTGTGTGGAGCCCACATTGATGTGTTTATATTATATCCACGCCGTCCATACATTTCATAAGTTTATTTAAGGCTATGAGAAGAAACATGTAGCAGATCTGCGTCTCAAGTGGACCACACTAGAGGAAAAAGTGCTGATTGAACACTCACCATTAAAAACTTCTTGGGGGCTACCGGTACGTTTAATTTTCATCCAAACTGTTGATAAGGTCACAAAGACATGGATAAAAGGACCATACAAATACCAGCTTGATCCAAAACTATTGTGGCCCCCGAGAATTTTGTAATGGTCATTCACCACTCTTTCCAGTGGTGTCGTCCACTTGAAATTTGGATCTTATAAATGTTTAGTATCATACAATAAAATGATCTATATAAACGTATGGACGGTGTGGATATAAGAAAATTTCATCAAGGTAGGCCCCACAGTCAGTGATCCACCGACCTTGGTGGATCCCGGGATCCAGATTCGAAGCCGCGTTCGGAATCGTGCACTCGCTTTTACCGCACTCCACCACTCCTCGCCTTCTGTCCACAGCTTCCACACGCAAACCACGACTCTCTCCCTTCTACATCTCGGTAGTATCGAGAGAACTGGAATGTTGTAGAACCATCTCTCTACATTGTAAATCCTACACTAAATAATAATCTTTAACCGTCCATATAGTGGTAACTATCGTGGATGGCCCAAATCCATCAAATTTATTAACTTTCCTTACTATCTGTTTCAAAAATATAACCATTTTCATTTCTACCGTTACTTTGAAGGGTGATGATCAAACGGTTAGAATCATCCGATCGATGTGTTTTTTTAACCATGTTGCATCTGAAATAGGGGAAACGATATCTACGGTTGGATGATAAGTTACCCTTCCACGTGTCTGTGGAGAGATGCATGGACAATAGAGATACCGTATCATCTCCCCTCTCTCCCTCTCTCTCTACATACCAATGAGAGAATCCCCGGGATTTCTCCAATGCGCACAGCGCGTAATACGCTCCCACGTGACTTCTCGTGCAAGCTTTCAAAGCGTAGTCGAGCGTAGCCCACCAAAACCGGTTAGTGATGGAGTGAAGGCTATTTATATAGTTTGCCATAATATTTAAAATGATAGTGACGCGTGTATCATACACGTCACATTGTATAGTTGTATGTCTATCTAGACCATCCAAGTTGTGGGTCCCACTGTAAATAGATCATCACATCAAAATGACAGTCGGAGAAAGATCTAATAATTCAATTTATGGCCATCCAATGAATGGCTAAAAATAAATTGATCAGGGTACAATATTAATCTGCTAATTCGGATGATTAAAATCATCCAATCAGTGTGAAATTTCAGTCAATCTTCCATCTAAAATGGAGTCCACATACTTAAACGGTCAGGATTGCAATACATGTGTGCGAGGGCCAATCACCACTATTTAAAAAGTGGTGGTCACTTGATCGCCAAGTTTTCGCTTGGTACGGAGACAGGAGGAATATACGAATATACAGCTGCCACATATTAAAAAGTATCAAGGGGTTTTTTATTTTTACAAGTGGGGCCCAGTGATTGATAATCCGGACCACTGACATGTTGCATCTACCTTGATAGGACTATCTCCAAAAAATCTCTTGAACAAGACAATCCTAGACATTTGATTGTAGCCTACAAAATGAATGGTTCTGAAGAGAAGTACAACATTATTTCCATATTCAACTATAAAAGGTCCAAAAAATAAGCGGTACAGATGAGATTTCTACGTAATGGTCCATCTATATGTGGCCCAAAACAACAACGGTCACGATTACTGAAAAATGGGTCCCACTGATCAAGATTAAACAGCAACGTACCGTGTGAGAAAAGCTTTGGGGGTGCGTACTTAACCACTTAGTGCAAGTTAACGTTGGCCTTGTTTCGATCGCAACCTCAAGCGCTTCGATTCCGTTTGGTTCTGGAAAACCAGAACGTGAACGCGAACAGCGTCCTTATCTTTGTTCAACCTATAGTCCGCTGGACTACTGTAATAGGTGGACCTTCGGGCTCTGATCTGTGCTGATCATGGGCCCACACAAAAATTAGGTGGGGTTCTCGTCTTTATCTGATGTGTTAGTTTTGAAAGGGCTGCCAATCTGAACCACTTATTTTATTTTATTTTTAACTAGATATCGGATCGTGATGGAATAGAAAACAGACAGCCACAGAATTATAAAATGTATTTATGACCGTAGGTTTTGGGCCACAGCAATCAATACGGTACACAACGATAGGGCCCACCTTCTGTCAATGGTTTTGATCAAAATAATCTAAGACTTTACACGTGTGGCTTGTCTTCTACTTATCTAGATCTAGACCATTCATCTGATGGGCCCACACTGGATATACACCCTTTCCATCCGATTGGTGGACGTCTGCCACTGCATGTAGACGTTTGCTTTGTTGCATCTCAACCGTCCGTATTGGAGGCGTATCTCGAGAGGACTGTCGAATTTGAGGAAAGCGTGCAGCACCATCGGTCTTTTCGGCGTGGATACCCGGAGACACCTGTCGCAGGAACTGAGTCTGGACATCCGTCCGTTTTGCCAGCTCATGGTAAGACACGAGAAAAATAGGCTGATCCAAGATTCAAGTGGGCCGTACGAGAGGAAAAAGTGGGTAGGGAAATCCTGACCGTTGAAACCTCCGTTGGTCCACCGCGATGTTTATATACCATCCATACCGTTCATAAGGTCATTCATGCCCAGATGAACTATGTGGCCCACTTGAGTTTTGGACCCACAATATCAACGGTCTTGATCATTGAAAGGAGGTCCCTCCTCAACATCGCCGATGCACAAATTTCGGACTGTGGTGCACGCTCTCTGAAGGTTTGTCGGCTCGTGACTGCGGCTGGTAGTTCACCACCACTTTCAAGGCAATTGTGGCTCATCCTTTAGACACGTGGCACACATGGACGGCTATGGTTAGCATCCAATTTTGTAAGGCAGAAAATGACACTGATGGAAAATCACAACCATCCAATTGGTGGCTATCAGATCAATGAATAGAAATAAAGTATAGAATGGTTCATATTCAACGGCCAAGATCAAACGGTTCTAATCATCCACTTGATTTGCTTGTCCCCCAATCAGGTCAGTGGTTTGGACAGTATCAATTGGGACAGTATTAATTGCCATGAAGGTTTATGAGTCACCACCATTTTAAAAAGTTGTCAAACTATAGTGGCCATGGGACACCTGAAGGAGATCTAAGCCGTTCATATCTTAAAAACTGTTTGGATCACCGAACATGAATCTTCATCCAACGGTGATGATCTGACTTATCGTCTAGAAGCTATGTGGGGCCCACTGAGATGTGACAGATGTCAGTGAGGATCTTCCCCGGTCCATCAGTTTCTCCATCTAATATTAAAGCGTGATAAAAATAAATAAAATATAGGCAGATCTAAAACTCGACTGGGATGGAAATGCCAGCCATGAAACCATCTTGGGCCCACCATGAGATCTAGATGCAATCCAAACCGTTCATAAGGTCAATCTAACTGGGTTTAACTAAAAATACTAATATTAGCCTCATCCAGAGCTTTTGTAGCGCCGTAAACGTTTCGACGGTCTGCGTTCTATCCCTACTCCTTCCTATGGTGTGGTCCATTTCAGTTTTAGATCTTTCTCATTTTTTATATCATGTCCCAAAATGAGTTGGATAAAGTGATGGACGGTTAGATTCTCACGGACATATCGGTGGGCCCCACCTAGCTTCCAACGACAGGAACTTCGAGTGGGCGGGAGCACGGGCAACTCGCGTTCCCGAGTTCCTCCTAATATCTCATTCAATAATCAAACCACACGCTCAGACTCTCATGTTAGTTCTGCAACATCTTCATGTGATTCTTCAAACATGCACATGGGGGTTGTTTTAAAGCAATCCAGACCGTCCAGATCTCTGAACTAACCGTAAGTGAAACATAACCCAAAGATCACACGAAAAGATAATATTAACCACTTGATTTCTACCACGAATTTGGACCCTTTAACCATCCATTTTATATCTAATAACTGGATGGTTAGGATCGCCCGACCAGTGTGATCTTAGTGATACCTTATCCATCCACAATGGGGCCCAAATCTGGATGGTCCAGATATCTGTATTTCAGCACCACATGCCAGTTTATAAACGGTGCAGAAATAACAGAGGAGCCTAGCCAGCCCTTGAATCTCATTAGTGTGGGCCCCACTTCGGAGAGGGTTGGTGCCCGTCACATATCATCAAAGTGCACTCGCGGATCCCAACCCCCTTTCTCCTCCTATAATTGAAAGAGATTTTCTCGAATACATCCACACGTATTCCAGTTGAGAACGCCGGGACTCTAGGCCTTTGAATGCACGTCATCTTCGAATGATCAAAGCCGTTCATTGGATGAGTTGGAGCATGCCCCATCCAAGAGATGATCGATCAGATCAACGGTCTGCGTAATTGCAAAATGAACACGGACGCATTTCGTCCTCATTTTAGTGCATGAACCCAAAAAAGAAGCAGATCCCAAGATTTAGTGGACCACTCCACAGGAAACAGTGGTGAATGAACGGCCATCATTAAAAGCTTCTTGGGGGCCACAAAAGTTTCTGATCAGGCTGATATTTGTGTTTTACCTTCGCCCAGGCCTTTGTAACCTTATCAACAGGTTGGATGATAAATAAACATTACGGTGGGCCCAATAAAAGTTTCAACTGTAGGGGTCGTTGTCCTCACTGTTTCTCGTGATGTGGTCCACTCAAGCTTCAGATCTGATTCATTTTTTAGTTGATGCCTTATTATAAGCTTGGAAAACGGATGGACGGCATGGATAAAAACATATACATCACGTTTGGTCCCATCAATGCGCGTTCCTGCTGGGATTGCTGACTAAACTCAGTTGGGCTCATGGTGATGTATATGTCTTATCCACACCGTCCATCCATTTTACTGGATTATTTAAGGATATTATTACAAAATTGAAGCATGTATAATGATTAAGTGGACCACACCACAAGAAACAATGGGATAATAACATCCACCATTGAAACCTTTCTACGGCCCACAGTGATGCTTATTTGTCATCCAACCTGTTCATAAGGTCACATAGACATGGATGAAGGGAAAACACAAATATCATCTTGATCCAAAACTTCTATAGCCCTCCGGAAGTTCTCAACGGTAGCCTTTTAAATCCCACTCTTTCCTGTTTGGTACTCTACTTGAGCTTTGGATGTGCTTCATTTTTTGGATCATTCCCTGAAATGAGCTGATAAAACGGATGTATGGCGTGGATAAGACATATACATCACGGTGGGCCCTACAGAGTTTACTCAGTAAGCAATCGGCGTCCCCTTGAAAAGCGCCCAAATCCAACCGTTAATGTCCGTCCGACACATCCTGTTGGAATACGTCCAGATGCACTTGAACAAACCTCTCCTCCTCGTTCGTCGTTCAATCCCGGTAGGCTTTTATGTCATCTCTGGTAATGTTTTTCAAACGTACAAATGACGTAGCTGTAAGGCAATCCAGACCGTTCAATCTTTGACCAACCTGTAGCTCTAGCACAACTGAAAAACTGCATGGATAAGATACTGGTAACCACTTGATTTTTCCTCATAAGTTGGACCACTCAATATCTTACTTTTAACCATCCATGTGATAGCCTTCAATTGGAGGGTTAGGATTGCTCGATCAGAGCGATTCTCATAGATACACAATCCACGCCACATGTGAGGCTTGGACTCGGATTCGGCATGTGGGTATTGTTCGGTGCTTTGTGGGCCCCACCATGATTCATGTATTTTATCTATGCCGTCCATTTATTTTTCCAGCTCATTTTAGAGAATGAGGCAAAAAATCAGGCAGGTCTAATTTTCAGGTGGACCACACCACAGGAACAGGAAACAGTAGTGATTGAATGCCTACCATTAAAAAATTCCTTGGGCGATTTGAATATCGTTAAAATGAGCTGAAATTTTTTATGGATGGCATGGATGAAACACATATATCATGGTAGGGCCCACAGAGCTTTTCCGAGCTAGGGGCCGCAAAAGTAATGGAATCGCCCGGCCAGGACCTAGCTAGCTACGGGCGGTCTAGGCAGGGGTCTACGGGCCCACCATGATGTATTTTCTTAATCCACACCGTTCATCCATTCTGACAGATTATTTTAGGCGATGATCCCAAAAAAAAAGTAGATGAAAGTCTCAAGTGTACCGCACACTGCTTAAATCTTAAAGTCAGACCTGATGGAAAATCATAAATATACGATTGATCCGGGTAATTAGGCGTTCAATACCCACTGTTTCCTGCAGTGTAGTTGACTTGAGCTTTTCATCCATCTTACTTTTGGGTTCATCCAAATAATATATGAAAAATGGATGGACGGAGTGGATAAAACAAATACATCTGGTGGGCCCCACAGAGCCCCAACCTGGACCAACGGACTCTAGCTCGGTCCAGGTGGGGATGGACAGTACCCAATCCGCTTCCAAAACGCTAGCCGATGAAGCATTTATGGTGCGAACCTGATGTCTATATGACATCCAATGCGTTCATAAGGTGGCTCCACCAGGATGTACGAAGGGAAATCAACCATTTCAGCTTATCCAAAATTTCCCTGGCCCAAAATAACGTTCAACGGGGAACATTCAATCGCTACTATTTTCTTGCGGTGTAGCTACTAAGATAAGCTGGAGAAACTGATGGACGGTGTGGATATACTAAAAAGATCATGGTGGACCCCACATAGCATGGGGTTAGAGGAAGCTGCCTTCCGTGGGAGCATAGCCCTCAGAAGGAAAGCACTTGGATACCTCGGGGTTATTTTGACTGATGTGGGAGAAAGGACTTAAAGTGAATGCAATCCACTCCGTTCATCACGCAGGGAACTTCTCAGCGGAAAATGATACGAAATCTCACAATGATTTGACATTCAGGAGGCCCACCACAATAAGTTTTACCTAAAACCTCAAAATTCACGTAGTATGGGCCACTAGGGTTTTAGAATACTATGATTTTTGGTAATCCTTTCATCTTGATGAAGCAAAGCAAATGAATGGATTGGATGAAATATAAACACCACCGTGAGAGCTAAAAAACAAATGGTGAACGTTCAATCACAACTATATCCTGTGTTTTGGCCCATCCGAATCCTGGATGAGCATGAATTTTGGTTTCAATGGTTAAAATGATGCATCATGCCTGATGGATGGGACGGATCTCATGAAAGGTACATCGAAACGTTCTGATTTGCGAAAGTAAAGTTCCTGCGGTTGGAAGCTATGTCGGGCCCACATAGATGCCGGTGATAAATCCACTCGGTCCATCAGTATCTGAAGACCACAATAAGACATGAAACTAAAAATTATATAGATATGAAACTCAAGTGGGCCACACCATAATAAACAGTGTGGATTGAATGACCAACATTTGGAAACTTTGTGAGGCCAACAGAAGCTTTTTGTCAGGATGATATTTGTGCATAGAGTTTATCTGTGAAATTACCCTATGAACGGTTTGGATGGCATGTAAATGTATTAGGCTACTCTAAAAAGCTTTCAACAGTGGACATTTCATTTCTCACTGTTTCACATGGTATGGCCCACCTGAGTTTTAGATCTTCCTGGCTTTTGGAATCCAATCCTATTCTAATCTTTAGAAACTGATGAACAGAGTGGATTTATCACACCCATCTATGTAGGCCCCACGTAACGTCATACAACATGAACTTCCTGTGCCGGGCACAGGCAATTCACGTACCATTAATGTGGGCCCCACTGAGGGAAGGGGTTAGGTGCGAGTCACATATCATCAAAGTGCACTCGCGGAGCACGAATCATTTTCTCTTGAAATTGAAAAATTGGAAAAGCTCGTTAAAAAGGATCTAATCATCTCTCTCTCTCTCTCTCTCTCTCTCTCTCTGCACTTGCGTGTAAGCTTTTAAAAACCCATTTTTACTTTCGCTTCAAAGAAAGATAAAAACACCCCAAATACAGCTTCCCCAAAACCAAAGCAAGCAGAGAGAGAGAGAGAGAGATGAAGTCAAACCCAAATCCTCAAAATCCCATATCTGTCCCCTTTCGTCAGATTCCGGCGGGTCTCTGATCGGGACTCGGATGGTTTATCCGATCGTCGTCAGCCGCTGATGGGTGGTGGAGGAGGATATGGAGGAAGGGTATTTTGGTAAAAGGCCAGGGCAAGAGCAGGAACAAGAAAGGAGGAGTAGGTGGTTGCCTTTTCGTTTGCAAGATAGAGGAAGAAGGGATGAGAAAGGTGAAGGGAAGTGGTAGGACTAATGGTGGGATTCTGCCCAATTCCTTAAAGATTATTTCTTCTTGCTTGAAGACGGTCTCTACCAATGCCAGCACCGTCGTCCGCTCTGCCGGCGCCTCTGTCGCCGCCTCGATCGCAGTCGCTGCGGCGTCTGATGTTGAGAAGGACCAGGTCCCTTTCTTCCTTCCTTGGATTTTGATTGCTTGGTCTATGTGGTGAAGAATCGTGAAAAAAAAAAAAACACCCAACTGCATGTTTGTTGAAATGATTGGATTTGATTGATTCGTTGTTCCTGTCTTTTCCTTAGGGTGTGTTTGGTTGCACCAAATTAGACTGATTGTGTTTTTATTTTAAAAAAAAAAATTTGTACAGGTTATAGGTACTGAAGAAAGAAAAAAAAACCATTTTGCTATTTGGTTTTTTGGTTTTTTGTAATTTTCTTTTGTCGTGGTTTTTCTAGGATTCTATCAGATTATCTTACATGAAAAGAACCCTTTTGATTGTTTCATTTTTAATTATGTGTTGATCAAGTCATGTTGGTTTGATGAAAAACAGAGAGAGTAAAAGAGGCTGTGTTTGGATAGACATGTGAATTGACTTACAAACAATCAGTTTGATCAATAGGATATGAAAGAAATCATTGGTCCTGGATTACCAAATCATGGACCCCACTTGTCAGAATTGAAGTCCATGCACTTTGCAACTATGCAGGCCATGCATCATATACTTCCCATGTTTAAACTCCTATGTCAGTAATGATTTGTTTAAATTTAGTAGGAACTTTTCAATTTTGAGGACTGTTAATGGTTTAGTGGGGAAGTGCAATTGAAATTGTAATTGTTATGCTAATGGTTTTTATATGGGCTTTGTGAAGTTGGTATTGAAATGTTTTGATGAAATGATCGTTGTGTCGCTCTCATGGAGAATCCAATCAAAGTGTTAATGGTCGGCATATGCTGTTTATGACCACAAGGCGTTCCTAGCGTTGGGCAACTATGGTACATATTTTCTGAATTTCTCAGTTGTGGTATGTTCTCTGAATCAAGCAAATCAAATTGATTCTCAAACCTCAACTCACTGTTTTCTTTGAATTTGGCAAATTGGATTCACAAATTCGCTGCCCTTAGACTCTTCAAAATTTTGTTGTTGGTGTGGATCCCACAATCCATAGATTTACCAAACTCTGTGTATTGGTTGGAGCTTGCATGACTTGATTTTGCAGGATGGACTGAGAGTGGGGCTCAAGTAGAAGTCATCAAAGGACAATAAGATTTGAGGAGGGTTAATGAATTAAATGAGTTGGTTCATGAATCGATAGTGAACCAAATCCAAGGAATTGGCTGAGAGCTGGATTGAACTATGAGCTGATAGCCATGTACTGACACATTATTCTTATAGAAATTGACATGGAGGAAGTACGCAAAGGGTGTCAGCAACTTTGATTTGAGAACAAGGGTCCACACCTCATTTTAAACATTTCCATGTGCTTGGTCTTCTTTACCATATATTTCTATGCAAATCTATCCTTATAGATATGTTTTCTCATGTGCTCTTGGGACAATTCTTATATTCTTGAGTTTGTAGAATACCCTATGTTCAAGTGCAAAATAGTATGGTATGACGCAGTCCACCCCTAGGGTCCCCATGGAATGCATGTCAGGGGTTCAATGAAGAAGAATGCGTATGAAGGAAGGCTATGTGATTGTGTGGTACTGTGGACATGTGGTTCATAAAGCGTGCAGAATTTGCATGATTGTTGAGTTGATTCTCTGTTCTGGACACTCAAGACCACTATCTGGGAATGTTGGCCCTAATGACTACTGGGGAGTTAGTTGTGATGATTGGAGTTCATGAGTAGGTGCTTTTCTCCTAGGAGTTGACATTTATGCTCACCTTATTTTGATAGATGCACCCTTTCTACTTTTGGTGACACAATATACTGTTGCATTACCAAAAGCAGAAAGAGTATCTATAATAAAGGTCACTGTAAAATAGTGTTTCCCTTCCTGTCCTACATCTCTTTAGGGTAACATACTAAATTGGTAGAAAAATATAGTGCATAACATACTAGATTGTGTCTTTTAAATGGCTATAACCTACTCCCCTACAATGATTCTTTAAAAATTCGAGAGCAAGGTGGGATCAACTTGCTCTTATTTCCATCTAGATTGTTAGAGAATGACGAATTGTGCCCAAAGTTGATATTTGTATATTGGTCTTCTTTGGAAATTGTGTACGATAACTATTATCGTGCAAGGGGTTGTAGTGCATTGGTATCTATAGTGAAATATGTTATGTTTCATAAAAAAAATAATGGGCCAAGGTATTCAATAACAGTAATCGTGGCCATAACGGCTAGCCTTATGCCCATTACGATATGGGCCGTAACGACTGTTATGGCCCTGTAACGGTAAAAAAAAATTTGACTAAGGAAGAAAATGTATCGTCACTGTATCAGCCTGTTACCGCCCCGTTATGGGCCATTTTTTTTCCCAGAATGGCTGTTAAGCCCTGTATTGCGGCTCCTACCATTACTGTTATCATTGCCATTCTTGAATTCCATGTAATGGACTCTGGATTTTTGAGATTTGAAGTTTTGCCAAAAAGTTACCTGAAGTTAGTGGAGTTTTGTCAAGGTCTGCACTCTAAAGTTAGCTGGAGCCTGAAAATGAAGTCAGATAGTTGAGTTGGTTAGGAGTTGAACATTGGTGAATTTTAAGTCCGTGACCGAAGGCAGAAGCAAGTCGGAGTTGTATGAAGTCCCTAGACAATGAAACCCAAAAAGATCTGAAATCAAAGAAATGCAACTGACAAAGTAAGATGTCCGAAGTTCGAAGAAGCGTCAAGAAGGATGTCCAAAGTTAGAAGAATCTGAAGTGAGATTTTAATGTAGATGGGTCCACTAAAAGAGCAAGGTTCTGAAAGTTGTTTCTGGTGGGCGTGTTGGCTGGGTCAAACCCAACATGATCCAGGCCATATTGGTTCACATTGTAATGCAGAAATAAAAAAGGGAAAAGTGGAAAACACCAGAATCTACCATTTGACATGCATTTTGCAGTGTATTGGACATTATTTGGTAAGAATGTTGCCTGTTGGCTGTTGAAAGTTGAGTCTTTTACCTCTAAATTTGGTGTTAAAGCTTATAAGAATTAAAGATTCTTTAGTTCACTGTCAATTTTACTGTTATGGGTTTTATTGCCTAATTTAATTGAACTTCAAACGTATGACCACCAATTATGCAGGATTAAAGTATCCGTGATTACAATCACAAATATTGTGATTGGAATACAACGAATTGCATACAATTAGAAGTAATTACATGCATGTTAGTCCAACCTCATCCATGACCCTTCTCCCAATTGAGGTGTCCAAATTATAAAATATATGATATTTTACATTTCAATTTTTTTTAGCTATTTAATTGTACAAAAATCGGAATTTATAATACAACGTTTTAAAACTCATCTTGATGAAAGACCCAGTATTTTGTTTTCCCTAAGAGAGTAATTAGGGATAGCTGATTTCCTTTAAATAAATACTCATCTTGGAGAAATTATTCACCTTATTGTCCATGTGCACAATCAGCAATATTTTCACCAAAATCATCATTTGAAGCATATATACTAGTGATGAATTGAAAACCGACCTCTTCTATGTTCATAATGCTTAACATGACATTCTTTCACTTGAGACATCTATCTTTTAGGAATTTATCATCACTTAATGCCCCTTTTCTACTATTATTAAGTTGGTAAGCCCACATGTTTACATTGGGACCATCTACATGCCACCCCCTGTGCCAAAGTGCCCAATAAGTTTGTGATCCAATCCATCGATCAGTTGGGTTCCATTGTTTAAATAATTTATTAAGTGAAACCAGTTCGCATTCCACTCAACAAACAGGCCACAATGTTAGGATAAAGAATGGCCAGTCATTTTTTTCATTACGCTTACCTCCAACTTCCATTTGGAATGGAAAACGTAGGGGTTCTGGTGATTTACATGACATTGACATGAACTGTCATACTCTGTTAGAATATCAATGACTTCGTTCTCCTTCACTGTAGTTTTCTTCTTGCCTTCCTCTTCCATAAACCCATCACAAACCATCCAACCTAAGCCTAAGATCCAATGGGAACTCAATGGTTACCCAAACTTGATCATATTTGTGTTGGCTACCTCAAGTTTGGTATCCAGACCTGGTGGGAACTGATCCAACAGAACCAGGCCCCAATGAGTCCAGGTATGGGTACACCAGAACACGACCTGAACCTGACCTGTTGACAACCCTACCTAGGTCTATATAAAGGTCTCTTCAAGAAACAAGGCAATAGAAAATCCAACTAGGACTACCATCAAAATTGGAGCTAAATCAATGCTCTATATCACAAATTTTTATCAGTGTTTGTACACAGGGTATTTACCTTCCACACCTCTTTTGTATGGTCTTTGCTTGGAGAGCCTCCTGTTGAAGATGTCAAAGTTGCTGGAAGACAAATCCACCACTATCAAGTGCATCTTCTATTTAAAGCTTCAAAGGTGACCGGTCTCCTATCACTATAGGTAGGATAACGCTCATCAAGTCAATCTTAGCGAAAATGCCAATGCGCTTCTGTTGCTATTCAAGTGCATTATTAAGGAGGTGGCCGACCTTAAGTCCGTCAAGAAACAGTTCCTTTGGAAAAATAGGGAGGACAATGATAATTTCCACTTAGTTACCTGAGGGGAAGCATGTGAGCCAATCACTGCTGGTAGTCTTGGTATTACTTCAATCCGGAAAATGTGTTGGAGGCATGTTTTTGAAAATACAAATGGTGCTCGAAGGCTCCTCTTCGGCACAAATTTGAGTCCCTCTTTTAGATAAATGTTGACAAAAATGGCTGGTTGGCTAAGGCTTTTGGCCAAACAGCCGGGGATTTCTTTGGAACTTGGTTTCCGCTGCAACCTCAAGGATGAAGAGATTGAAGCCTTGTACCAGATGTTGGGTAACCTGGAGGAGATCTTCATCAGTCACTCTGCTGTTGATCAAAGGATTTGGGATCTTGAAGTCAACTTCATCCCCTTCTGCATGGGGGCATTGCTATCTGCCAAACAAATGTTTCAAGCACCTCAAGGAGGAAAACAACCCTCATCTTTTCTTGCACTGTTCAATGGGCATGACATGTTTGGGTTTTCATTTCTAAAATGTTCAGTGACCATTTGGTAATCCACTTGTTTGTGGCTACATTTGTTGCTCTGTGGTGGTCCGGTACCTGGAACCAAGTTTGTAGATTGTTTTGGAACTTGTCTCTTAAGGTTGTTTCGTGGTGTTTCGGGCTAGAAAGAGGTAAGAGGATATTTGAAAGTAAGAAGATGATGTTGGGTTCCATTTTGAAGAATATTTTCAGCTCAATCATTGAATGGGGAAATCGGAGAAAGCTGTTTCACGGGTATCCAACAATCCTACTTCATGCCAATGGGGATGAGTGGTTGTGATGTGAAAGTGCTCTTGAGTTTTGTCCCTGCCAGGATCATCTGTGTGATTTTGAATGACAAGGGTAATATTGTGTTCGAGTTATCGGGCCTATTGGTGTTTGGGACTGTATGGAGAGAAAGGTGCTACTTTTCTCCATGGAATCGGGCTTGCAGTCGACTGTGGCTTTAGTCCTATCATGATTGAAGGGAACTCTAGTCCTGCACTCAGTTGGATTAGTTAGGGCCGAACCCCTTGGAAATTGGCAAATGTTTTTGAAGAAGCTTTGGAGCTGTATGATTTTGGTTAAAATGTCCTTTTCTAAGGTAAACCCTTCAGCCAACTCCAGGTGGGCTTATTGGCGAAGGATGGGGTGTAGCTTGGGTATCTCTCCATCCAAAACCACCATCAATGCTTGCTTGTCCTATGAGATCTTTGTTGTAGCCTGTTTTGTGGGGCAGTCAATTATGCATCTACTTCTTCTTCTTTTTTCTTCTTTTTTTTTAAACTTTTAATAAGATCTCATCCACTTTTAAGAAAATGAACCAAGTCGAAGAGACAAATTACTAAAATGAACTCAAGATAGACAAATCTCTTTACTAAATGATAGGATATGTGCTCCTAGATCCTTCCTAGATCAAACTCAGGCTTCTATTTGACCCATTATTTCTTACAAAAGTCATCGACAAGAGCCCCCTTTCTAAACATTGGTCTCCTTGGAAATGACATTAATCGTCATGGGCAATAGTCAATACGCCATAGCACACGTTGACTTTTGCACATTGGGGGATTAGCATCAAGGTTATGCCACCTTTGCCTATTAGGGATCTTCATCTCCTTTGACATTGGCTTTGGACCCTGTCTAAATCATACATCAGATGTCCAGGATCAGGAGAAGCCCAAAAGGTGTTGGTGGTTAGAAGAGTCCAACTGTAAGATGAACAAGTCTCAGAGCCAAATTGTCAGGGTGCTCAAAGTTTGGATTCACGGTGAAGCCCATTTGTCACAAAGATGAGTATGCAATATGGAGTTGTGACTTCTACAATAAGAGAACATGTAGGTAGGGAAGCATCCGAGTTACTCTTAGGGTCATGTGTAGGCCATGAGTAGAGTGTTCCAGGTTGGAATCACTTGATATGCCATTTTGGGAGCACAGATCGCATATACCATAGTGGCAATGCGGCTTTATGATCATTAGGCATTATGCCATGGCATGTGCTATTATGCGACCGCTTATGCAATTATGCGATGAAAAAGTGGAATTTTTTTGGAGGGTTGTGTGATGGCATATGTGATGATGCGATCGCATATGCACATAGGCCCCTTGGGTCGCATATAATCACTTATGTTATTTGACAACAATTGTAGGAGCATCTGAGCGACCAATGATGAATGACATCATGCCAGTGGTTGATTTGGAGGAACTCCCCCATGGGTTAGAGCATGCAATGATCCAATAAGGAACTGTCATGTGTCAGTGTTGGCACCACCCCTCCTTTTGTTCAAACACAAATGAGTTCTCTTTGATGGATTTTTAGTAGGTAAATGGGACTCGAATTCTAGACCTCAATGTGGAAGGTTGATGTACAGGCTCAAACCCCAATGTGATCATCAACTTGCTTTCTGATCTTTTGTTTTCTTTGTGAGGCACTATCACAATGGTAGATGCAGTCACTAATTGTGGAGTTTGTGACAGCCAAATGCGGCATGGATGCATTTGGCTTGCTCTCTTTTTTGTTTTCACCTTTTAACTATATCTTCCTGCCAAGTTATATCTTCTTCAACATTTTTCCTCATTACATATGATGCTTTTAACTGCCTTGACAGTCACTGAAAGTGTTTGAAAATCCTTTGCATGCTTAGTCATTATTAGCATGGATTTGAAATTGGTATTGTGTTGTCCAATACAGTATCTTATTGGTATCAGCACGAACTGATACTTGATGTGGGTCGGTATTGGCCCAATACAAAAAAAAAAACCCACCCTGTATCGACCCGTATTGGGCGATACAGGCTGTTTCGTAACCGATACACTACCCGTATCGATCAGCTCCCAATCAACTCGTTTTTTCAGATTTTTCCCGAAGTTTTCTCTTAGAGATTGTTTTAGGGACAATTTTTGCTAGATTTACAACAGATTTGAGGATCAAAAAACAATTCTTTAAGGGGAATCGAATGGTTGAAGACCCAGTACCTGATTTGGGAAAAATAAAAATAAAAAGCTTTTTTTTTCGTTCATTATTACTGGAATCAACTTGAAACAATGTTGTAAACCCAAATTGATCAAATCGTGCTTGATTTGTTCTTAATTTGGGGATTTTTTTTCTTCATTTATGCTAGAATTTTCTTGAAGTTTTTAATTTTTAATTTTTTTTAATACAAAAGCTGTAATGATGCATGAGAAGTCTTTTCTGACCAAATCTACACCAGATCTGAGGATCAACACAAGGTTTTTTGAATGGAATTGAAGGATTGAAGGCCCGGTACCCAATTTGGGGAAATTAAAAAGGAAAAGAAAAGAAGTAAAAAACCCATGTTTTTGTTTATTATTGGTAGAATCAAGTGGAAACAATTATAAACACAAATTGATCAAATCATGCTTGATTTTATCTCAATTTGGGGATTTTTTTTTTTTTTTTTTTTTTTTTGCATTTTTCTATTTACGCTGGAATTTTCTGTAATTTTTAGAATTTTTTAATACTTTTTTCAAATAAAAGTTGTAATGATATATGATCAGTCTTTTAATGATATAGTTCTACAGATTCACACATGGATTGATTAGATAATTTTTAACATTTTTTGGTAAAATTTTCTGGCAATTTTCATAGTTGTTCTTAATTTTCTTTAAAATCAGATTGGGGAAATGAATAATTAGATCTACAGCTAGAATCTTTTTTTAATTTTTATTATTGGCCTTTTTGGTGAAATGAATAATCATTTTCACTTTTTGTTTTCCTTTTCTTTTTAAATCAAGTTTTGTTGTTTGTTTATTTTCTTAAGGTAGATGATATTATTTTATTAGTCTTATTTTGTGTGTGCGCACGCGCACGCGTTTACTTATATGTGTTTTTGCACCTTAATATTATGATTGAGTCATTAATAGATAATCTTATTAGTAATATATGATATCAATTATGACCTATATTTACAACTTATATAAAGAAATAAAAAATCAACATTACAGCTTATAGTTGGTCAACCTAACGTACAAAGTTGTTATCAAAGAATGGCTTGATACACCATTGAATACATGGTTAAAAAAAAGAAGAAGACAGATTCTTCATTCTTGTGTATATCTCATTTTTTTCTTCATATTTTTCTAATATTTTCCTTTTCTTGGCTAAAAAAAATTGTTTGATACAGGCCGATACAATTCCAATAACAATACGCAACACCGTATCATATCGTTTTTTGGCCGGGCCGATATGCCGGCCGATATCGATATTCAGAACTATAATTATTAGTTATTTTTCTTGGCCTTTTATTTAGATAGAATGAAAAATAAGTGAAAGTTGAGGTTCTTTAGGTGGCCCTTTATTCTCTTCAATTCGTGAAAATGGTCCTCCAATTCCAGAGGGAGCCTCTAGGATGCCATGTCTTTGTTTCCAATGAATGTGCTGAACCTTCTCATATAGTGTTTATGGTTGAGGTTTAGGCCTTCACAAGGTTAACAGTTTGGTCTCCTTGATTTTGAGCAAAGATATAATGGCCCATTCCTAGAAAAGAGGGTGGAGGTGATTTTATCGGTACCCCCTGTCCCTTTATTATATTCTCTTCTTGGATGGAGTTTTCAGTATCCATCAAAGTAAAATAAAAACTGTAGTTCTGTTATTGCAGGGCATCATGGGGCATTATAAATTCTTCCACTCAAATTCTGATGTCTTTGTGGCCGTTTCAATTAAGGATTTCTCAATATATGTTTTCTAATACTTTATACCTCATAGTTTCGGACTTACGTATTTCAATTTTCAGCTGTCTTTTAGCATATACTGGTTTAAACTGTTCTTGCTCAAACAGGTATTGTGGGCTGGCTTCGACAAGCTTGAGCTTTGTCCAACTATCTTCCGAAATGTTCTTTTACTTGGTTATACCAACGGCTTTTCAAGTTATTGATGTTGAGGATTCTTCTAATTTCCATGAACTCGTCTCAAAGCGCGATGGCCCCGTTACATTTTTACAGATGCAGCCCATTCCAGTTAATTCGGAGGCTCGCGAGGGTTTCAGAGCATTGCATCCTTTACTGTTGGTTGTTGCAGGTGATGAAGTTGATGGCTCGGATATGGTTCGAGGTGCCATTTGAGCGGCCCAATTAGAGATAATACTAGCGAGCCTCAACCAGGAAATTGCATTTCCACTCCCACAGTTGTTCGGTTTTACTCACTAAAATCCGACAGTTATGTGCATGTTCTGAGATTCCGATCTGCTGTACATATAATTCGATGCAGTCCTCGAATAATAGCAGTGGCTCTTACATCACAAGTAAGCTGGGTGAATTATTCATTGAGAGGAGATGGTAGCATAGCGGGAGAGAGGCATTTGATTATGAGGAATTATGGGGGCTTCAATCAATCAGCGGAGGGACAGGGTTGCTGATGTACCCATTCGTTCGGGTGGGGCCCATGGTTCAGTATACAGATGGGGGGGGGGGGGGGGGGGGGGGGGGGGATGGCCCAAGGATCTTCCAGATTGAATAATCATTGCCATCCAATCTTTGCCCCTATTTCCAAGCGTTTTTCTGTCTTTTAGCAGACTGTCTAGAAGTAGTTAGAGGGCAGATATCCTCCATCGTGGGTCACAACCAGATGAACATCTGGATCACTGAACCATGGCCCCACATGTAAAGATTGGCGCATCAGCACTCTATACATACGCTGATGCATCCATACCCTATAATTCTGTTTTTTTATCCTAATAATGGGGCTAGACATTGAAGGATGACTGATTATTTGCCTTTTCTCGTGCCAGATATACTGCTTTGACGCTGTCACTCTTGAGAATAAATTCGTGTGCTGACTTATCCCATGCCCAGGGAGGACAAGGAATGGCAGGGGTTAACATTGGTTATGGTCCAATGGCTTGTAGGCCCAAGATGGTTAGCTTATGCTTCCAACAATCCTCTCTCGTCAAACAACGGGCCGCCTAAGTCCACAAAATCTTACACCTTCTCCAGGCGTCAGTCCATCAACTTCACCCGGCAGTGGGAACTTGGTGGCCCGCTATGCAATGGAGTCTAGTAAACAGTTGGCTGCTGGAATAATTAACCTTGGGGACATTGGATACAAGACATTGTCTAAATACTGCCAAGAGCTTCTACCTGATGGTTCCAACTCTCCGATATCATCGAACACAAGCTGGAAAGTCAGCAGAGTTACATCTGCCGTTCATCCAAGTGAAACAGATAATGCTGGGATGGTTAGTTGTTTGATGAGGATTACAATTATTTTAGCTTCACAGGCTAGAGCATGTTTCAATGAAGATTGGTTGTTTTGTTCTTTTGTTTTTATAGATTACATTGATGGTTTTTTTTTTTTGGCTGCTATTTTAAAACGGCTTTGCTGCAGGTGTTGTTAAGGACTTTGTTTCAAAGGCTATTATTTCACAATTCAGAGCACATACCAGTCCAATTTCTGCACTCTGCTTTGATCCGAGCGGTACCCTTTTGGTTACTGCCTCTGTGCATGGCAACAATATAAATGTCTTTCGCATTATGCTGTCAAGCATGCAAAATGTTTCAAACTCTGCACGCTATGATTGGACTTCATCCCATGTGCATCTTTACAAGCTATATCGTGGACTAACAACAGCTGTAAGTAGTTTATACTAAAGCGCATTTGGGGTTATCTAGCCAAGGTTTCTCTCAGTCCAAGTTGTATCTGTCCTTCACTCCTTGAATTGAAGCATTCTTCTTCCAAAAAATTCCAACTATCTGTTATATTGGTGCATGCTCTTTATTTATTGGTTCATACTTATTGGTTCCTCTATTTCCCCTTTTTTGTAACAGGTCATACAAGACATCTGTTTTAGTCATTCTAGCCAGTGGGTAGCAATCGTATCGTCCAGGGGGACATGTCATATTTTTGTCTTATCCCCATTTGGTGGCGATGTTGGTCTTCAGACACAAAGCGTACATAGCGATGGGCCGATACTTTTGCCAAGTTTATCATTGCCATGGTGGTCAACTCCTCTTGCGTGATAAATCAGCAACCTCGGCCACCTCCACCTCCTTTAACACTTTCCGTAGTCAGCAGAATAAAAAATGGCAGCTTCAGATGGCTCAATACAGTTAGCAATGCTGCTGCTTCTGCAACTGGAAAGATAAATGTGCCGTCCGGTGCAATTACGTGTTTTTCATAATTCCATTCATCAAATTCTTCAGCCTGTTCATGCAAAGGCCAACTCATTGGAGCACCTTTTGGTTTACTCTCCATCTGGTCATGTAATCCAACATGAGCTTCTGCCATCATCAGGTGTTGAGTCATGTGATAGTAGTTTGCGAACAGGTCCTGGCCCTTACGTTCCGACTCAAGATGAGGAGTTACGGGTGAAGGCAGAACCTGTTCAGTGGTGGGATGTCTGCCGAAGGTCGAATTGGCCGGAAAGGGAGGAAAGCCTTTCGAGTGTTACCTTTGATAGGCTGGAAACAACAGAGGTGGTCATGGATACTTCGGATTGTGAAGATAATGATACAAAGTCTTCGAAGTCATTTAACAGTAGTGCAATGGGAAAAGATGTGGGAAGAACCCATGAAAGGTCCCACTGGTACCTCTCCAATGCTGAAGTGCAGATAAGCTCAGGGAGGATACCGATATGGCAGAAATCTAAGGTATTCATCTCGATTTCAGTTGTAAGATCACATGTTTGTTTTGCTATTGTTGGTTCTAAATTTCTTACTCTTTCAAATTTGTTCCAGATTTGCTTCTGTACGTTGATGCCTTCGAATGCCAGTGAGAGAAAGCTTGCCAATGATTGTTCTGGTGGAGAGATTGAAATAGAAAAGATCCCAGTTCATGAGGTCGAAATAAGGAGAAAGGATTTATTGCCTGTTTTTGAGCATCTTCAGAGCATCCGACCGGATTGGATTGACAGGTAATTGTTGTACTATAACTATAGCTTCTCATAGGTATTTAACCACCATCTAATATTTGGGACCATTTGGCATCTCTACTAATGAGAGCTTATTTGCTTATTTCTAAAAAGTCTGTCTTTTTTTGGAAATAGATTGTTTAGTAATGGTCTAATTTTACATCTACAAAATTTAGATTGTTTAGTAATGGTCTAATTTTACATCTACAAAATTTAGAAATAAGAGATTTACCTCTCAATTCTTTAGATAAGGAAAGTTTTCCTTTAAGACTTATTTTTCTAAAGCGGGTATACATTTTTGGGCTAATTTTTGGACAAGTTTGTCCCTAAACTTCTTAAGTAATTCCCATCTTCCCTCCTCTTCTCTTTAATCTCTCTCAGGTGAGCGCACATTATGGACGACCCGTATTGAAGGTGGGGCCTCACATGATGAATGGTCCGCATCAAAGCGGGCCCCACATGATAGATGGCCCACATCTAAATGTGGCCCCACATGATGGACTATCCACATCAAGGGGGCCCCACCTGAGCCCAATGCTCTTTGCCAAGGTTCATCATTACCAACTACGTTTAAAAAAGAGGATGGGTGACTGTTTTCATCTGTTACTGTCCTTTACATCCATCAACGGTAGTCTGAGAAGACATTTTAAAATTCTTGGGATGGTGGGAGATGGTGATCCTAGGAGATATAAAATCCGTCTAGTTCAGAAGCTTTAGATTCATGCACATGGTGCCAGAAGAAGACAATCAAGCAATAGAGGAGATCAATGATATTAAATCGAGAGGAAAAGGTCTAAAGATTCAGCAAGCTAAATGTGGTTCAAATGTGCAAAGGAATACCAAGAAATTTCTCTATTCTAGGGTTGCATTGAGTTCCAAGGCATCGATTGGAAACTCTTCCATATCTGGCACATTTTAAGGCCAAGTCATTTCTGGTGGTGAAGCAATGCAGTGATGCTCAGAAATGGGCTTGGGTGGTGGAGTAAGGGAACCTCCGAGGCTGTTAGAATCTATGGCTAGTAGTTGCTTCATTCAGTGGTTGGAGATCTGAGGAATGGTTGAACTGAGTAGGCTCAATGTGTTCGGCTTTTCAATTTTCTGATGGTTGCTTGGTATCCCAAAGCTATAGTGGTGGTGGGTGGTTGTATTGGTGTGGTAAATGAAATTGACTCGCTTTCAATGCTTTGAAGGAGGTAGAGTATGCCAGGGTGAAAATCAGAAAACAACAACTGTGGTTTGGAAGGTCCTCGGTGACTCAAGATTTGGATCAAAGAGGGGTGTTGCTTCATTGAAGCTGAAGCAGCTCAATCCTTTACTCTCTATATCTTCAAGGAGATTTACTCTTTAAAGATTAGGGCAAGCAGAGGAGTTATAGCCCAAAAAGCTGGGTCGGTTGTAGGTGCCCAATAATATTGGTGATACCAGGAACATTGCTAGTGTGAAGAGTCACGATTTAAGGCAGGATTTTCTCTCAGGGGCTGGCAGGGAAGACGAAGGTGTATCAGGTCTAGTGGAAAACTGTATTTGATGTGTGGGGACAGGTGGGGTTCATTGGCTGAAGCCTATCTGTTTGAGGCATCTGTCATCTTGAATTTTGAATTAGTGCCTGCCATTCCATTTGACTTATCCATGCGTTGTTTTGCTAGAATGCCAATGTTGAAGGTGGTTCTTATACCCATGTCCTCGTTAATGTTGGGGAAGGGGTTTTTCCAAGCTGATGTGTATATATAAGACGCTGGGGATCCCCAGCCTAGTTATGATAGATAGATGTTTGAGGATCTTGATTCCAACTGGCGTCTCTACCACCGGATAGTGGCACTTCATCTTATTAAGACCCATAAGTGGGGCCCATGGAAGTGATGGGCAAACCTCCGTGATGTTGGTGGGGCCTATTAATGAGGGTAATTTGGGTTTTTCACATAATGCATAAGTTGCGATCAAGGTTGGATATGCCCTTAAAAATGGTACAGCCTATTAAGATTTGGACATAGACAAAGCTCTTGGCCCAGAAGGCTTTCCGTTGTGTTGTTTCAAACCAGTGCAATTCTTGGTCTCTGTTGCTAGCCATCCATCTCAACATCCTCATCAGACCCAAGTTGATAATCTTCCAGAAGTTTTCTGGTGTTTGAAGATGGTTTATGGGCCATGGTTGCTCTAAGTGTGAAGCGAAGTGGTTACAAAATCAAGTGCAGGAGCAGGGAAGCCTCATTTACAAAATGTTCGTAAGTATAAATATCTGGGAAATGGGAGTGGGAGTGCGAGTCCGAAGTGTGATTTGAAGTGGGAACTGCACCTAGTTAGAATGATCTTCCAACTAAGGTCTAGGCAAAAGCTTAATCTTCAAAAAGTGCATTGTTGGGAGTTTGCGTGTGTGGTGCTGAGGTTGAATTCTTTGCTTGTTCCAACTTGCGCTGTATGTCATCTTATTCCCGTGCCCTGGTAGTGCCATTGAGAGAATGGAAGAATTCAGAGGAATTTTTTTATGGTGCCATGCTGAAATTAAAAGGTTCCACTTGGTTAGCTGAGATGAGGTTTGTGAACCGGAGGAGTTTGCTGGGTTAGGTATTAGAAGCCTCAAAGTCAACGAATGAGCCCCTTTTCAGAAATGGTTATGGAGGTTATGTAGGAGGAAGATAGCCTTTGGAGAAGGGTGATAGCCAGAATGGCCTGGAGGCAAGGAGTTGGTTCTCATGGCAGTCATCACAAAGCAAGGCCATTGTTTGGAACACCATATTATGGGTGGCTGTTCATCTTGCAAGGGAGTTGTTGTTCATTCCAGGAGATGCATTTCATATTTGGTTTAGTAAGGATGGGTGGTGTGTAGACATGTCACTATGCCTGTCCTTTCCTGTGCTTTCTAGAGTTGCTCTGGAGGATGGAGTATTTATCTCCCATTGTTACTCTAAGGAGGGAGACACTATTGTGTGGGTTCCTAGGCTTCTTAGAGATCTTTCCAATGAGATGTGGAATTTGTGAAACTGATGGAAATGCTACATGGCCAAGTCATTCATGTTTCTGGGAGGGAGGAATAGGTGTGGAATGTTGAGAAACTGGGTTTTTTCCTTCGTCCAATCTTTCTTGCTGCCCTTTTTTTTTGTTTTCATGTGGTTTGTTGGAAAGAACAAAGTTCTTGCAAGTCACAGACCACCAGAAACAGGCAGATGATCATCCCTATTGGATGTCTTGTGTGTTTGTGCGATGCAGAATTGGCCGACCATTCGTTTATGGTTTGCTCCTTGACCAGGGAGTTTAGTGGCAGCGCTTCTCCAGGTGGTTTGAAGTTGTTTGGTCAATTCTGTGTCTATGATTTACCAAGCATAGCTGCTTGTCAAGCAGGTAAACAAAAAGAGGATCATCTGGCAGCTGTTTGTTGTTGCTGATTTGTCGGTAATATAGCAGGAGTGTAGTACCAGAACATTCAGAAACAATTTGTCCTCGCTGGTGGTGGTTTTCCAAAAGGCGTTTGTTAATTCTCCCAAGGATTTGCTTTGGGGCTCTTGGGGTGTTCTCCTTTGTTTTGATTGGAAGATTCTTGTCATCTCATTGTCTTTCATTTTCCTCTTTCTTCAAATAAAAATTGGGTTGCCTGGTAGTGTAGTGTGTGTGAGTGATTCAGGGTTCAACCCCTGGTAGTGTTAACTTAAAAAAAAAAACAAAAACAAAAAAAAAAAGAAGAAGAAGAAGAAGAAGAAGGTTGCCCCTCAAAAAATGAAAAAATAAAAGTCTCACCTTCGCTTCTACACGTCCTAACTTGATTTCCATCTATTATTTTATGTGCTTTTATATATGCTGTTTTTACATAGTAAGGGTGCATTTGGATGTATGAAGATTCACGGGAAACTGTATGGCGCTGAAAATTTT
>PVNU02003942.1:0-30619 GCA_003013855.2 Liriodendron chinense | reverse complement strand
AACTCAGGTAGACCACGCTCTAGGAAAAAGTAGTTCTGGGAAGCCCACCATTAGTTTTGTGTATGGTACACTATATTGTTTATATGCCATCCAATCCATTCATCTGGTGTATCCCCTTTAGGATGAAAGAACTACCCAAAAAATGGAAGTAGTAGAAACTCAAGTGGGCCATATATAACATGAATTTTGAAGGTTTTACGTATAAATTTATGAGGCGGCTAACCTGAGTATGAATCAGGTGGTGTGTTCCCACCTTTCTTTAAAAAAAAAAAAAAAAAAAAAAAAAACCCTGAGTATGAATCAGTCTAATTTTTCAACTACTCATGACTCAGTGGTAGACAATGCGTGTTTCAACACTGTGGTCATGGTTTGGACTGCCCATGTTATATGTGTGGGTGTGTTAAAAAAAAAAAGTGGACTGTATTGCACAAAAGTGTGGGCTTTACAAAGCTCGTAATTATAAATGCTTTTTGTGTGCTCAATGCATACAGAGGCTTGCTCGAATGCATCACTAAGCATTGTAACATGGTACGTGGGATTTTTGCATCCCCACGTTCTTGTTCAATGACCCAAATCATTGATGTCATGGGTTACATCATAGATAAGAAATGTGGCGCAGCGTAGATGGGGCGTGGGATTGAACACCGTCTCTCTTCATGTATCACTATTCTAAATCCACGGAACCATGAGGAAACTTCAACCGATCTTCTTCAAATCCATGGAGGAGCACTCGAATCCACGAGCAAAAGAGTATAAACTTAAGGAATCTTATTAAAAGATGAATAATAATGCTTAAAAAAAAAATTAAAACCATTATTTATAGCCTAAATTACACGATAGAAACCTGTGTAAATTGAAAGTCCTAAACAAACTAGGAAAGAAAAACATTTAAAATAGAAGTTCGTGCAAAATCTACGTAACTGGTTCGCGCATGGTCAGGCGCTCAGTGAAGGGTGGTCGGGTGCTCGCTGAACTAAAAAACAGTCCAACGAGTAAACTTAAAAAATCTGGCGAATTTCGGGTGCTCGATAATGGGTTGTCGGACACTCAGCGGCTCGCAAAACTGTCCAGCGAGTTGAACCAAAATTGGGACAAATTTAGGGCACTCAGTGAAGGGATGGTCGGGCGTCTAATGATTGTCAGGTGCCCAAAATTCAAATAATATGTCCAGCAACTCTCTGGACCATTTGGGCTGATGGTCGGGCGCCCGATGAAGACTGGTCCAACGTTCGGCAGAGGTGGATTTCCTGCACTTTAGCGACTATTTTGTGGCTCTGCTTGGCCTCCTTCCGATGGTCCATTTTCTCCATGTAGTCCTCAGCGACCCCCTCTACATCAATCCCCTCCACTTGAAAAGAACTCGATCCTGAGTTCTCGTTCACCTCAGGTTCATGATACTTGATCAAGTCCGCCACATTGAACGTTTGTAAAATTCCATACTCGTCCGGGAGGTCCACTACATAAGCATTGTCACCTAGCTTCCTGAGAATTCATACCGGTCCAATCTTCTTCTGCTTCAATTTATTGTAAGTGCCGATTGGGAAGTGCTCATTGCATAGGTGGATTATGACTTAATCTCTTACCTCGAACACCTTGGGGCATCGATGCTTGTTGGCGTTCCTCGCATATTTCTCATTCGACTCGACAAGCTTAGTTTGTACTTCCGCATGTAATTCTGTAATTCGCTCGGCCATATTCTCTGGGGCTATACTCTTGTTGGAAATCTTTGGTAACGGAACTAAGTTGAGGGTGTGTCGGGAAAATTGTTCGTAGACGATCTAAAACGGCGACTTCCCTGTGGAGCGGTTCACCATATTATTGAAGGCGAAGTCCTCTTGTAACAGGGCCAAGTTTCATTGCTTTGGCTTTTCTCCGTAAATATATCAGATAAGATTCCCCAAAGTTCGAGTCACCACTTCAGTTTGTCCATCTTTTTGCAGATGATATGCACTACTAAATTGAAGTTGCGTATCAAATCGACTTCACAAAGTCTGTCAAAAATGACTCACGAACTTTGTATCACGGTTGGAAGTAATAGTCTTGGGGATGCCATGCAACCTCACAATTTCTCGAAAGAAGAGATTGACTACACCCGTCGCATCGTACATCTTCTTGCAAGGGATAAAGTGAGCCATCTTCAAGAACCTGTCTACCACCACCAACACGGAGTCCTTTCCGCACTATGTTCTGGGAGACCTAGAACTAAGTCCATAGAAATGTCCTCCCAAGGGCCTTCTTGTATGGGCAATGGAGTGTAGAGGCCCGAGTTTTGGGCATGTCCCTTGGAGGATTGGTAGATATGGCACCACTGAACCATCTGACCTACGTCACGGCCTAGGTGAGGCCAATAGTATCATTCTTTAACCAGAGTTTTCGTCTTGTCATGACCCAAGTGACCTCCAAGAGCACCTCCATGAAGCTCAAGAATAATTTTCTTTCGGAGGAAGCACTGCGAAATGCATAATCGATTTTCATGGAACAAAAAACCGTCTTAAATGTAGAAATTACCCGGTTAGCCCTCCTTGCTTGTTAACCATACATCCTTAAAGTCATCATCTTTAGCATATAGCTCTTTGAGGAAATCAAACCCGACAACCTCGGTACTCATAGTGACGAAAAGGGCAGCTCAACGACTTAATGTGTCAGCAACCTTGTTTTGTTGACCAGACTTATGCTTCAACACGAATGTGAATTCCTGTAAAAATGAAATTCACTTAGCATATACACGGCTAACATTATTCTGACTATTAATAAATTTTAAGGCTTAATGATCACTAAAAAGAACAAATTTCCTCTGGATGATGTAGTGTCGCCAATGCCAAAGGCCTGTACTACCACTTACAACTCTATCTCATATGGACCACTTCTTGTGGGCTTCACTAAGATTCTCACTGTAGAAGGCTACGGGCCTGCCTTCCTGTGACAATACCGTGTAAATGCCCACGTAAGACACATTACAGTTCACTTCAAAGACTTTATCGAAGCTTAGCAAAACTAGGACTAAAGTAGACGATAATTTGTGTTTAATCTCAGCAAAACTACAGTCAGCGTCTTGTGTCCACTGAAACGGTCCTTTCTTTATACAATTCGTGATCGGCACGACAATCATGCTGAAGTTTCTGAAGAAACGCCAATAGGATGTGGCCAATCCATGAAAACTACGCATCTCATGGACGTTGGCGGGAGTAGGCCACTCATGAATGGCCCTCACTTTATCTTCGTCAACCTGAATACTGGTCGATGAAACCACAAACCCCCGAATGAAAGATGATCTGTCAGGAAGCTACACTTCTTCAAGTTCAGGTATAGCTTGTTTTCTTGCAAGACTTGAAGAACCTGTTTGAGATGTTCAATGTGTTCTGAGTTATCCTAACTGTATATCAATATGTCGTTGAAGTAAACCATAATGAACTTGCCTATAAATGGTTTCAACACTTGATTAATAGGCACATGAAAGTGCTTTGTGCATTCGACAATCTGAATGGCATGACTAGCCATTCGTATAGCCATTCCTTTCTTTTAAAAGTTATTTCCCACTCATTCCCAGGGCAGATTCGGAATTGATGGTACCCGCTGCATAAGTCCAGCTTAGAAAATACTTAAGACCCCTCTAACATATTTAGCATATCGTTGAGTCAGGGAATAGGAAATCTATAGTTGATGGTGATCTGTTATCAATGCACATACGCCAACTACCATCCTTCTTTGGCATTAATACGGTTGGAACCACACATGGCTCATGCTCTCCCTGAGCAACCCTTTCTTCAATAACTCTTCCAGTTGCCCTTAGAGAATTTCATTCACTTTCGGGCTCAACTGGTAATGCGTTTGGTTCGACAAGCTAGCACCGAGTATGAAATCGATGTGGTGCTGTATGTCCCGCTTCGGGGATAGGCCATGGGGTAAATCTTTGGGCCACACCTCCCGGAACTCATTCGATAATGGTCGAATGGTTGGGGGAATGACCGTACCCCCTGGATCTTCTCTCTTGACCACCATTTCATAAATTTCACCCATCTCTTTGGATTCTACTATGAACTCTCGTATGGCGAGGAGAGAGCTCCCCTCTACTTCAAAAGTCTCGAGGCGGTTCTCCGACACCATAGGGGCGATAACCCATTTTCTCCCATCCTTGACAAATATGTAAGTATTACCGCATCCTCGATGGGTCATGTCTCGATCCGACTGCTATGGACGACTGAGAAGTATATGACATGCTTCTATGTCCACTACATCACGTAGCACCTCATCCTTATAACTTCTACCAATAGAGAAAGCAATTAAACATTATTCAGTTACTTTAGTATCACTGACTTTCTTAATCCAACTGATGGAGTACGGGACCAAATGTTTCATCGTCGGCAACCAGAACTTGTCCACTATAATTTGGGTCACAAGATTCTTGCTGCTTCCGTTTTCAATGACAATGTCGCAAACCTTCCCGTTCACTGTGTAACGAGTACGAAAGATGTTGTGGCGTTGAGGGTTTAGTTCTTTTTGGGGCGTAAAGCACAATCGCCTCATGACTAAGGTCTCGCCATGGTTCTCAGTCATCCAATCAGTCCCCGCCTCTTCTTCCTTGGCGAGTTGATCATGCTCTTTGTTCTCGGGTTCTCCTTCACCGTAGTCTTCCTCGCCCTCTCCTTCATTCGTGGTTGGATTAGCGGTGGGACGCTGATGGCAGGCATTCAACAATTGGCCTTGTTGGCCACAACGGAAATAGTTGCCCGACTTTGGTTGAGCATATGGACTTGGTGTCCGTCTTGGGGCTGTTATCGTAGGGACGACCCTTTGTGGCCTGAATGAATGGCTCCCCGCATCGTGGTTTGCGGTTGGTGGTGGCTGAACACACCCACCTATTGGTTCTTTTCCCTTAGACAATGTCGCATCTTGCACAGGACTCGTTGTAGACACGCGGGCCGTAGGATATGTTCATGCAGGGATTTTTGCAAGTTGTGTCTCAGCACGTATGGCTAATTGAGCCGCATCCACCATGGGTCCAGACTGGTAGTAGATGAATTCGATCCTAGGTCGTGGGTCGTAGATCGCCAATGAACCTTGCTGTCTTCTGGGACTCGGTCTTTGACGACTTATTCCGTATTGTATAGCGATCGAATTTAGCTTAATAATCTGCGACGGATCTAGATCCTTGCTTGCAATTTTGGTATTGTTGAAACAATACTTGATCGTAATTCTGGTATTCGAATGTGTAGTTTGTTTTGGCGGATGTGGGAGGTTTTTGATTGCTCCCACCATGCGGAAGCACCTGCTTTTAGTTTATATGTGACAAGCTTTACTTTTTTTATCTTTCGGAACACCCACGTAAGCAAAGTATCTTTCAACTTATGCCAACCAATCAATAAAATCTTCAATATTTAATGAACCATTAAAACAAGGAAGATTACCTTTACCTTGAAAGCCTCTGTCATTGTGAGTTGCACGTTCATCCCCTTGTGTGGGCCGTCGAGCGACGATGTCTTCAACATCCTCATCTCTGTAATCTGTATCATCGGGATTAGCCCTACGAGGTGCCAGCAGTTATGCTTGACGGAATATGAGATTGTTCCGTACAACGATTGCTGAGGGTTGTGTATCGCCTTGGGTTTAGGGCTGGGGTAGAGCCCTTAGAATCTGCTCGAGAGAAGTAAACATTCTCTCCATGGACATCTGATTTGCCTCTTTGAGAGCCTCAATCTTCTCTGTAAGGAGTTGGAACCCTTGAGCAACGTCAGAGGGGTTTTTGTCGTGGCCATCGTTAGAAACCATCATCCCGAGGTTGTTCCTTGCTCTGATATCAACTTGGCACAGTATAGACGGGGTGTGGGATCGAACACGGTCTCTCCTCACATATAACTATTCTAATGCACGGAACTATCAGGAATCCTTGACCGATCTTTTTCGAATCCATGAAGGAGCACTCGAATCCACGAGCAAAAGAGTATAAATTTAAGGAATTTTATTAAAAGAATAATAATGCTTAACAAAGAATTAAAACCAGTACTTATAACCTAAATTGCGTAATAGAAATCATATATGCGTAAATTAAAAGTTCTAAATGAACTAGGAAAGAAAAACATTCAAAATAGAAAATTCTTTTAAAATTTGCTCGACTGGTTTGCACAAGGTCGGGCGCCTAGTGAAGGGTGGTCAGGCACCCGATGAAATAAAAAACAGTTCAACGAGTAAACTTAAAAAATATGGTGAATTTTGGGTGCCCAATAATGGGTTGTCGGGCGCCTGGTGGCGGACAAAACTGTCTAGAGAGTTGAACCAAAATTCGGACGAATTTAGGGTGCCCGGTAAAGGGATGGTTGGGCACCCGATGACCTGATGGTCAGGCACCCGAAATTCAAAAAAATATATCCAACAACTGTCTGGACCATTCGGGCTCACGGTCGGGCACTTGATGAAGACCGGTCGGGCGCCTAACGGGGCTAGATTTTCTGCACTTTGGCGACTGTTTTGTTGCTCTGCCTGGCCTCCTTTCAATGGTCCATTTTCTCCATGTAGTCGTCAATGACCCCCTCTACATCAAGATGACTGACAAACCATCAGATTTAAATATTTTAACGCTTCAATTATTCAAATTTTAGAAAGACCTTACATATTCAACTAAAAAGAGTTTAGTCACTGAAGGGAAGAAATATTACCAAAAAAAATAGTTTTAATTTTATTTTCTCTATCCAATTATCCAAGTTGAAGGTCATCATATTAACGGTTTGTACATAGTCTAGCAAACTTTTTTTTTTTTTTTTTGGGTCCTGTTGCATACCTTTCCTCCCTACCTGTTAAATACTGCTTAGACTTATTTCCTAATGTTTGGCCGTGATATATCAGATTTTGGTAGAATCGAATTCGCAAGTGAGGACGCTGATACTAAATAGACCTCAGAAGCTGAATGTCCTCTCATATGAAATGGTATGTGGCATCATTTAACTCTTTTCCAGCACAATCATCTATTCCGTTGAGCCAAGGATCTGAGTCTATGCCTAGCCTTAATTTAAAGCTTGGTGACTCCACTCGAAACATTTCCGAGTCAACTCAACTCATTGAGATTTCAACCGGAGTTGCTGCGAAAGTCAATCCTAGTTTGACTCAATTCCAACTCAGTGAGGAATGTAGATTAACAAGACGTTGTCTAAGGGCTCGTTTGACAACTCTACTCTAATCTAACAGTAGCTTTTCAAATAAGAGCTACTCTAATAAACACCTTTCGTTCTGCCTCTTGTTTTAGATAAGCTCATTCGGTAGGATCACATTTTCTTAAAAAAAAATTCATCTTATTAGAAATGAGCAAGTTTGGTACCTAAAGTGTTTAACTAAAAACTTTTTTAGGAGTAGTTGATGTCATTTTTAAAGTTTACAATAATTCCATTATAAGAGCAATGATGGTTGTTTTGGTGGATCTCATCATAGGTTGACCATGCCCCAAATGGCAAAAGAAAAGATGGCTACAATCTTCATGTTCTAATACATTTGAGCCATCCATTATGCCAGACATTGGATGTGGTTAGTCCATCATATGGAGCTCACCTTTGATGTGGATCGTCCATTGTGTAAGTGAAACCTTTAAAGTGGTCCATCCATCATGCAAGACCCTTCTTGCACGTGGATAATTTATCATTAGGGGTTGACCTTTGACGTGGATTGTCTATTATGTGGGGATCTACCTTGATGTAGGTCATCCATCATATGGGGCCCACCATCAATGTTAATTGTCCTTTATGTTGAGCACCTCAATGTCCACTACCCATCGCGTGGAATCCACATAATTTGATGTGTCCATTGCGTGGGACCCACCTTAGAAGTGGGTTGTCCATCACGTGGGGCCCACTTTTGATATCCCACAGCCATCATGTGGGTGCACTTTCTATGTGGATCATCCAACATGTTGGACCACTTTGGATATGGGGTCATCCATCATGCAAGACCTTAGATGTGGACCATTCATTAAGTGGGGGCCCACTTGATGTGGATAGTCCATCACTAGGGACCACATTTTGATGTGGGCCATCCATTATGTTAGGCCGACTCCATCCACTATGTGGGTCACCTTGATGTGGACCATTCATGATGTGGGGCCCCACCTTCAATACGGTTGTTCATCATGTGGGCACATCCATTGATGTCAACCGTCCATCACGTGGGCCCACCTTTGATGTCCATCATACATCATGTGGTCTCACCTTTAATGTGAACCATGCATTATGTGAGATCCACCTTTGATGTGAACCATGCATTATGTGGGGGCCCCACCTTGATGTGGCCCATTCATCATGTGGGGGGGCACCTTAAATATGGGTCGTTCATCATGCGGGCCCACCTACGATGTCCACCATCCATCATGTGGATCCCGCATTTGCTATGTATCATCCATTGTGTGGGGCCCACTTGATGTGAATAGTCCATCATGCGGGTCCACATTTTGATGTGGGCCATCTATCATGTGGGACCCCTCCTTTGATGTTTACCATCCATCATATGGGTCCCACCTTTGTTGTGGACCGTCCATCATGTGGGGCATAACCTTCAATATGGGTCGTTTATCATGTAGGCCACCTTTGATGTCAACCTTCCATCATGTGGTCCAACTTCATTGTCCACCATCCATCATGTGGGTCCCACCTTTGATGTGGATTGTCCCTTGGGTGGGGCCTGCCTGATGTAGATCGTCCATCATGTGAGTTCACACTTTGATGTGGGCATCCATCATGTGGGGCCCACCTTTGATGTGACTGTGCGTTATGTGAGCCCACCTTGCTGTGGACCATTCATCATGTCAAGCCCCACCTTCAATATAGGTCATTCATCATGTGGGCCCACCTTAGAGAGATTATAAAGAGAAGAGAAGAGAGCAAGATGGGAATTACTTCAAAAGTTTAAGGACTAATTTGTCCAAAAATTAATGAAAAATACTAACTCAGTTAAGCCAAATAAGCTCTCAAGCAAAAAGTGACCTCCCTGTCACTTATTTTTTACGGACTTATTGGTTAGTTTTTAAAAAAAATAATGGCTTGTTTGGCATCTCTACTCAAATCCAATAAAAGCTTTTCAAATAAGAGCTATTCTAATGAGTTTATTTTATTTTTTTATTTTTTAATTTTTTTCAATTTTTTATTATCTAGTTCTTGTTTTAAATAAGCTCGCTTGGTTAAATCTTTTTTTTTTTTTTTTTTTCAAAATAGAAAAAAACTCTTATTTGAAATAAGTATGTTTGGTCAAACATTTAAATAAAAGCTTTTTTAGGAGTAGTTAATTTCATTTTTAAAAATTAGAACAGATCCATTATAAGAGCAGTTCATACTAGGGTTCGGGGCCTTGCCCTGTTGGTAGACTCTGCAGAGTTTCAACAAGAGGTCTCTGTCTCAAAACCATCAGGGTGACATTCCCGCTGCTGACAGCACCAGTGGTACTATTGTTTTGGTGGATTTCACCGTTAGTGGACTATGCCCCCAATGGCAAAAAAATTAATAGTTTTAAGACATTTGAGCCGGCCAATGCTTTGGTATGGAATGATGTGTATGTGAAGCACACTCTGACCATCGATGCATCAGCCCATGTGAGGCTCAGAGCACAAAAATCAAGTTGGTCCATCGTTGGGGAGAGCCATATCAAGGGAAACAATTAGCAAAGTAGCCCACCCATGATTTTTATAAGCCCACCATGATGTGTATGTGAAATCCACACCAACCATCATATACATCACCACGCTTTAGACCCTGAAGTAGTAAAGGCCGGTTCATGATTCAGGTGGGCCACAAAGGGAAACAATATTTTGCGGAGGGACAACCACCCTTGATTTTTTTACAGGGCCATCTTCATGTGATTGTTAAAATTCACTTCAACCGTCAGGTGCATTGTCCAAACATTAGACCTTAGGCCCAAAAATTAGGCTGGTTTATGATTCAGGTGGATTACACGAAGGGAAATAATCTGGAGGGTTGGCATCCTCTTGTACTCTATTTCCAATCATGTGGTCAACATAAATCACAATGGCCTGATTTTTTGTGCCTAATTCTAAAATGGGATGATGCATCTGATAATGGGAGGGATTTTACATATATATCAAGGTGGGGCCTGTTTGAATCCTTCGGTTTGCTTGCACTTATGTCCATAAAGGCACAACTTTACATGCAATGCGCGCACGCACATGTGGGCCTCATGGGATATGCTCTTCCATGAGGTGGAGCTCCATCTTTGACTCCATCATGATATATGTCGGACATCCACACCCTGCATTTGGTCCCCACTAGGTTATGGGATGTCCTAAAAACCCAAATCATATTGCAAACGCAGGTGGGCCACATCATTTGAAACCATGTGAAATCTTGCTTGAAAGATCTAAAAGCACTTAGTGGGGTCTCACCTGAGTTTTGAAATGGCCTAAATTTAGAGTGACCTCATCAAGTGAGACATAGACAATGGATGGGAGGGACGGGAGAACCACATCTGAATGGCCCCATAAATAGTTTGGAAGGTTTAATGGGCGAGCATCCCTCTTAATTGTTGTTGTGGTGGGGCCCACTATGGAAGTGTGCATTGATTGATGGTGTGGATTTCTGAGATACATCATTGTACTCATCTCACCTTAGTTCTAGGGTGAAAAAACCAGCCCTATCTGTGATTTAGGTGGGCCACACGAGTTAAAATTTCATGAAGGGGGACACCCCACCCTCCAAATACTTTCCCCTTCATGTGGCCCACTTGAATCAAGTGTAGGACTAATTTTTTTGGCACCGGCCTATATTTTTTGTGTTTCAATGTAATGGATGGAATGGATTCCATGTAATCATCATGCTGGGCCATGAAAAAAAATCAAGGGTGAACGTCCCCCTCCACCTGTTTCCTATGGAATGGCCCAACTTGAGTCACATTTTAGCCCAACTTTTTGGCCTAGACTAATATAGAATTATACATCTAATGGTTAGAGTGTATCTTTATTAAACATGGTAGTGGGGCATGTAAAAATCAAGGCGGTGCCCCTCTCCCAACTATTTCCCTTGGTGTGGCACACCTGAATCACAAACCACCATGATTTTTTGGGCCCTACGGATAAAATGAGGTGTCACAACTGGTGATCGGGGATGATTTCACTTATATATGATGGTGGAATACCAAAGCTAATTTGGAAAAAAAATTATGGTTAGGATATTCTAACTTGTAATAAGTTTGCACATGGTCTATCCATAGTGAGGCCCAAAAGATCAATGGTCTGGACCATTGAACCGTCGGCCTATTTAACAAATAAAAAATCAGTTTAGCCTAGGCATCTTAGCTCTAAGATTATATATAATTCCTCTTCTTTCAATTGTTGTTACTATAGAAACCATGATTCAACTTACAGAAATTGTTGTCTTTCAGGCACTAAGATACAATCATTGTGAAAGCATGCATATCTTCATTATCGAATGCAATGCTTCGAAAAAAGAATGCAATGCTTGTGATTTTTTAAACACCGTTCAGACAGGAAACTTATGACTATCATGATAATAAATCTTGGGTATCAGGTTTCTCATTGTTGAAGAACTTCAAAGCATTTGAAGAGGACCGTGATGTCAAGTTGGTGATCTTGAAGGTAAAAATAATAATTAAAATAAGAATTTAGACAAGCTGTATCGTGACAATGGACATCTTATTAGGATTATTTGTTCACGGGCATGCTACCTAACTAGTTATTTCATTCTTTAATTGTCTAACTCCTTGGAATAGGAAATGAGGATGAATTATGGCACATATAGTGAGCTTAAATGAACAGTATCACATTGACACATGTGGAACATTTTTTTGTGCTTGAATATTGATGTAAGTGTTGGGAAAGAAAGAGATGTGATCAGCCATCAGTGGAAGAAGTGAGGGATCAAACGAGATATTCACACAATGGCACACCAAGCAACAATAAACACACATAAGAAGACAATCCGATTTTAACGTAAAAAAAAAAAAAAACCCTCGCGATTAAAAACCATGGAACAAAGCGAATCCACTATAATATTAGAAGTTACAAGAGAAAGAAGAAACTAAACCCCAGATCACAACCACAAGAGAAATCCCAAGCCCTCAAAGCTAATTCTCACATGAAAAGAACAAGCAGCTCTCTCCCCCATCCCCAAGAACCCCAAGCTTTCTCCTAGCTCTTTCTCTTGCCCTAGAACTCTCTCAATCCCCTCTAGGATTCCCAACACCAATGACTATCTCTCAATATCGCATTACACCCCCTTATATATGCCAACAAATCAGAATTAGAAACATCTTACACAAAACTATGTAAAATCACCGACATAGTCGGTTGCCGGGTCAGGCGCTCGAACCCACCGTTGGTCGTCCGAACCCACAGTCAGTCACTTGACGACCATGGCTTGGTCGCCCGAACCCTCTCAAATTTTTCTAGAGAGTTCGCTGTATCAAATCCAGTGGTGGTCGGTCGCCTGATGGCCTTGTCTAGCATAGATTTGAGTTATCCGATTCCAACAATCTCCACCATGATGAAAATCTACATGCCCCGCCTCGCCATACTCGATCACCCATCATTTATCTCTACTTCGTCTTCATCATAACTCCACCGCTTGTCTCCACTGACTTTATCCTCGCACCTTCGCGCCCCCTGTCGCTCTTCTCATGTGTCACTTGGGCACTTGCCATATATTAGCAACCGTGGATTCCCCTACCAATCCCACATCTCTACCGTGAATAGTGCTTTCGATCAACTTGTAAAAATTGCCACACCTCCGTGCCTTTATCATCACGAGTGCCCTCACTGTCACTTTACAATACCAATCACAACCGATGAACCTGATTTAGATATTAGCTTTCTGATCCACCTTCTTCAGCTCTACTTCTTTCATAGATACCGATTGCTTTCCAAGGAGCGCATTTTGAAGCCCTTGCTGAACTAGAAGACCTTTCATCTTCACCTCCCAAAGTTCAAAGTTATTTTTTCTAGAATACTTCTCTATGTCGAATCTCATACTTGAAGCGATGAAAACCTCCTCTTAGATACCGATCTACCTCCCAACGTTTAATTCTGATACCAGTTGTTGGAAAAAGAAGACGCGATCGGCCCGCAGCGGAAGAAGCGAGAGATCAAACGAGATATTTAAACAACGGCACACGAAGTAAACAATCGACACACACGAAAAGGAAATCCGATTTTAATGTGGAAAAACCCCTCATGGGTGCAAAACCACAACACAAACTGAATCCATTATTATATCAGAACTTACAATGGCACACAAAGTAACAATCGACACACATGAGAGGACAATTCGATTTTAACATGGAAAAACCCCTCACAGGTAAAAACCATGGCACAAAGAGAGTCCACTATGATATCAAAAGTTATAAGAGAATGAAGAAACAAACCCCCAAATCATAGCCCACAAGAGAAATCTCGAGCCCTCAAACCTAATTGTCACATAAGAAGGACAAGCATAACCCTCTCCCTCATCCCCGAGAACCCCAAGATTTCCCCTAGCTCTTTCTCTTACCCTAGAACTCTCTCAATCCCCTCTAGGATACCCAACCCCAATGGCAATCTCCCTAATCCCGCATTACACCCCTTAAATAGGAAATAAACTGAAATTAGAAACGTTTTATACAAACCGCGTAAAATCACCAACACAGTCGGTCGCTGGGTCGAGCACCCGAACCCATCGTCGGTCGCCTAATGACCATGGTTCAGTCACCCGAACCCTCTCAAAATTGTCAAGAGAGTTCACTATATCAAATCATGTGGTGGTCGGTCGCCCGACCGACTTGATCGATTGCCCGATGACCTTGTTCAGCATAGATTTGAGTCACCCGATTCCAACAGAAAGCACATGTGCTTTAACTTAGGGTTGTATGTGTAACACATTTTTGAACTTATCATGCATGCATAGGGATAAGAGTGCACCTCTTGTGCATCGAATTATTGATATGTCATGGCGAAGGAATTCCGCCCCTTGATTAGAGAAACCAAATCCATATTTGAATAGTTACATATCTTAAAGTACTGGTCTAAAAGTATATACTTTCTCATGCCTAAGGGTGTTAACCAATCATCAACATGTACTTTATCCGATTGTTTGTCCATAATACAACTTTTATAAATCCAAATAACCCCTTAAATATTGATTGTTCCCACTTTAATTAGACTTGAACATCCTAACACTTCCATGTTTGATGATCTCTAATGTAGAGTAGGTTGCTAAGCTCTACATTGAGAAGATGGCCCAAAGGAAGGACCAATGGAAGCATCAAAAGGAGCAAAAACTTCAAAAAAATCTTAAGTTTACAACTTCTGACGACCGATCAAATTTAAGAAGGGATGCAGTCCAAATCATTGGATTGTCTAGGAGTTCCTCGATCGATTGCCCGACCGGTCGACTAAACTGACGACTGGTCGGATGTCGAATTTCATGTAGAAAGAGGCTGACCTCTCTGGACAGTCGGGATTCGCCTTAGACCGGTCGTCTAACGCGCACGAAGACT
The DNA here is from genome assembly GCA_003013855.2 of Liriodendron chinense. Taxonomy (NCBI): domain Eukaryota; kingdom Viridiplantae; phylum Streptophyta; class Magnoliopsida; order Magnoliales; family Magnoliaceae; genus Liriodendron; species Liriodendron chinense. The sequence continues at coordinate 16,150 of PVNU02003942.1, read as the reverse complement.
CACGAACTTGCCATTTGAACTGATTTGTTTCCGTTTTCGATTAGGACTCTTCCTAATCTTATTTTACGGTTTTGGTTTTTAAGTAGTTGTTAGACTATTTAAACTAGTTTATTTTCGTTGTTAAGGAGACATATTCATTATTAAGTAATTTTCTTTGAGTTTGTCTCTATTTTACTTGTATTCATCGAGTGCCCCTTGAGAAATCAAGGAAGTTTCGATTGAGGATTTTCAGAAGATTCGTGGATTCGAATCAGTTATCCATGAGAGAAATGGTGTTCGATCTTGTTCCTCCTACGGTTGCGCCAAGTCGGTATCAAAGAGAAGAACCTTGGGAAGATGACATCTAACGATGGAGGTGGCAACAATCCTGCTGACGGTGATTAGGGGACTCAGTATCTAGCGGAGAAGATGGAGGCTCTCCAGCGATCATTTGAGATGTCAATGCAAGGGCTGCAAGCACCTCTCAATTAGATTGCAGCGGCTTTGGCTACACACCAAGTGCAGGGCTACGCACAACTACCTGTGATCGCAGTCTGGAAAATTTCAGCTTTCCTTCATGCTCTGCTAGTAGCAAATTGTCGGCCTACCGCAATAGATTTGAATGGTAGCCACGAGGATGTCGAGGACATCCTTGCTCAGCAACACATGTGCAATAATGATCGCGGAGATCTCGCTGAGCGAGATTATAGGGATAAGGATGAACTTCCTGCTTTCAATGGTCTATTACATATTGAAGAATTCTTAGACTAGATAGCGGAAGTAGAAAACTTCTTTGATTACATGGACGTTCTAGAGGAGAAGAAGGTCGAGCTCATAGCGTATAAATTAAAGTCCGGTGCTTCCGCATGGTGGGAGAAATTGCAGATTTCTCGAACCTAATAGAATAAGTTACCCATCCGATCTTGGCCAAGGATGAGACAACTTCTTCGAGCGCGCTTTTTGTGTCTCGATTACAAGGATGTCATATTCCAACAATATTAGAACTACTGTCAAAGCAACTGAATTGTCGAAGAATATACAGCCGAATTCAACCGATTGTCCACTCATAATAATTTATTAGAAATAGACACTCAGAGGGCTGCAAGGTTCGTTGGCTGTCTGAGGACCAACATCCAAGATCGGGTATAGATGTAACTGATTTGGATAGTGGAGGAGCCCTACAATACGCTACACGTGCGAAAACTCAACTCGCTAGAGTTCCTGCACGTCCATATCCTTCGCTTTGTGATCCCACTACCGTGGTGGTTCAGGAAACGCCCCAACCTAAAGGGAAGGAACCTGATAGTGGGTGAGCTGAACTCCCAACGGCAACAAACCGAGATTCGGGAAGCGACCTTTGTAGGCTGCAACATGCCGCACCCGCCATTGCAGGCCCGAATCAAACTCCCAATCCATATGCTCGACTAAGGACGAATCATTATTGGCGGTGCGGCCAACCGAAACACTTGTCCAATGTGTGTCCTCAATGTCCTGTGACCAACTTAACCACGAACGAATGAGGGGTTGGAGAAGAGTTCGAAGTGGGTGAGCCCAAAAATGAAGATGTTGAGAAAGATGGTGAAGAATGAGGTGATGGTACCAATTGGATAGATCAGGACCATGGTGAGTCCTTAGTAGTGACGCGTTTATGGTACGCTCCGAGGCTCGAAGTTCATCCTCAGTGGCACAATATTTTCTACACTCGTTGCACAGTGAATAGAAAGATTTTTTTTTTCCGATTGCCGGCATTTGGGCTGATGATTTCGAAGATCATAAATAACTTAGAGCACCAAAGGGTTGCCGTTTTTTATCTACGAAAGTTGCTATCTTCTCAATTGGCCAACCACCCCACTTATCATTGCATTAAGAGCTCATAAGTTTGTAGTATAAAATGGATCACATTACGAATGGTTTATAATATCTTTTTTTTTTCAAGCTACGAGAGAAAGAAAGAAGAGGGAATTCAACTTAATAAATGGATATTACCATAGCCCACTTCGCTCTAGAATTTCTTTCTTTGACTACATTATCCTTGTAACTTTTTCCTTAATTAACCAGGTCAACGTCTTTCCTCTGAAATTCCTGAATTACTGCGGGTCTCCGTATCAATTTCGGAGACCTCTAGTTCGTTATTCATTATGCTCTCAGCTATATCGGAATAGCAATTTTCAATAGCAGGGCAATGAACGGATAGATGCCGTAGCCGTTTGGTTTCACACTCACTAAAAATTTGCTCTATGAGCTTCGTGTGAATGGTACTTCAAAGTTCCACATGCTACTCTTGCTCGGGATCTACGTGCAGAACTTCATCGGTTTATTGAGTTAGTAGCGACTCCTCAAGGGCCCCTCCCCCCGGATTGTTATGATTAGCGTTCTGTCTAAGGAACGGCTCCACAGTACCCATAAGGCCTTAATCTTGATCAGCACCCAAAAAAGAAGTTGTGCTCCTAGGATACGAAAATTGGGAGGGGATGGGGAGCAATGTCATCATCGACAATGGGAGCAGTGAAAATATTGTATCCAAAGTGATGTTGGACAAGCTCAAGTTGCCTACAACAAAACACCCAGCCCCGTACTCCATTCGTTGGATTAAGAAGGTCAGCGACGCTAAGGTAACCGAACAATGTATGATTTTCTTTTCCATTTGTAGGAGTTTTAAGAACGAAGCATTATGCGATGTGGTAGATATGAAAGCCTGTCACATGCTCCTCGGTAGGCCATGGGCAATCAGACCGAGACGTGACCCACCGAGGGCGTGACAACACATACACTTTTATCAAGGATGGGTGGAAGAGAATCCTTGCTCCTATGGCTCCAAAGAGAGGCCCCAAAGCTTCTGTAGTGGAGGGGAATTCTCTCTTAACCATAAGAGAGTATGTGGAGGAATCAAAAGATACTGGCGAGACACACACCATGGTAGTGAAGGGAGGGTAATTCGAGGGTAATGCCATTCCTCCGAGTCTTCACCCTTTGCTCAGCAAATTTCAAGAGACTTGGCCCGACAATCTTCCCCAAGGATTTCCCCCAATGAGGGACATCCAACACCACATCGTTTTCATCCCTGAGGCATGCCTACCCAACTGTTCGCACTCTCGGTTGAACCCCAAGGAGAGTGAGATCCTCCAAGGTCAGGTTGAAGAACTACTGAAGAAAGGAATGTTGAGAGAGAGCATGTGCCCTATAACCCTCGAGTTTTTGCATGTTTGGAGGGAAGCAAATGAAGTGGTGGATGCTCTCGCGAAGATAAGAAGAGAAGGTGTTTTAGATAGGTTTTTTCTATCTAGAGTGGACCTTCCAGCGAAGATTCAAGGTTTAACTAGCATTAGACAATGCTGGGGTTGGTGCCATTCGGAAGGGAAAGGTTTAGTCCAGCCTTGTTGGTTATGTTGGGCTGATGGGGGTTTCTTCTCTTTGTATAGAGTTTCTTATACGATAAGTGTGGTCCGTGTTTTTCTGTGGGCCCTCCAGAATCCTCCTGTGTCTTTTGAGGCTTAATAAAATTTGCTCTTTCCCTTAAAAAAAAGGCATTTCTCTAATTTCAAAGATCAAACTTGAAATTATAAATTAGAAAAAATTAGCATGACATGCTTTGTTATATTAAAAAAATTTAAAATCAACATATATTTTTGCTGGGGAATGCAACTTTCATCATGAATCAACCTTGTTGGACATGTTAGATGGCATCCATAGTTCACAACAAGTTGACCTACTGGATGACTACCCAATCAATGGGGGACCCAGATACAAAGCTTATCCTACAACATTGTAGAGGAAACCACCTTTTTTCTTATTGTTTTGTGAAATAACAAATGGTAATCATTATAATAACTAATAACTATTGTTTATAGACTAATTGGATTATTGGGCATCATAATATGAGGCGTACATATAATATAATATAATTGGGTTCACTCTGGATTTTGGTTCCATTGCTTAAGTGGTACACTGAGGGAAGATAATCGTGTTCTTCTCTCCCCTTGATTTCCATTGTGGCTTGGAATAAACCGCCCCTAGGGTGGGTTAAAGTGAACGTCGTTGGTTCAGCGAGAGGTAAGTCGAGGCCGTCCCCGCCGGGGGGGGGGGGGGGGGGGGGGGTGTGAGGGGTGAGTTTGTAGGGACGATAAAGGAAAATTCTTATTTGCCTTCTCCAAATGTTTTGGGGTTTCATCAATTTCTGGAGCCAAACTGCGAGCCATGGTTACATGACTAGCTTTATGTGTGAATACGGGCCTCTCAAATATTGTTCTAAAGAGCGACTCCAAATCTTCGATGGAGGCCTTTAGCGCAGGGATGCCCAGTAGATGAAAGATGTGGTACTACCAGGCGGCTTTTGGGGAGCTCCTTAACAGGGCCCACGTTCGGGTGGTGTATGAGCCCCGTGAAGCTAACCAGGTTGCGGATGGTCTAGCTTGGCTAGGGAGTGAGCGGCAACAAAACTTAATGTTCGAAGAGGAAAGAGAGCTTCCTCAGATTATCAAAGACAAACTTTTCCTAGATTGGGTTGGGCTGGGTACTGTCAGGGAGAGAGTTGTCAGGACCCCCCCCCCCCCCCCCCCCCCCCCCCCCCCCCCCCCTTGCTATTTTGTGTGTGGCTGGGTCATTGTCCTTTAGGTTAGTTGGTGTGCTTGGATCTCAAATTTTTTGATCCAAGCTTTGTTGTTGATTTTCAGCCCCACTTGATTAATATATTTCCAGGAGGTGTAATCGCACCTTTCTTCTAAAAAAAACATTGAGGTCATGGTATCAATTCCTAAGAGTGGGGGTGGCTAACATTGTAGTGTGGCTAACAGGGGTGGGTGGGTGGGTGTACTAACAATGGGTATGGGGGTGTGTACTAACCCAAAAGAGAGAGAAAAAAAGGAAAGGCTAAGATGTTAGCGATTTTTAAAACACACCAAAGTATAAACTTTTAAAAAATTCCAGATTTTAAATTAAGGATAAGAATCCACATGCAGATGCAATCCTAATACAATACAAGACAAAATCGAGGGTTTACATAAAATTTTTGTTCCATTCATCATGTAAAAGCCCACGAAATGCATTCGAATGTGTAAATGATTGTGCATGTGTCCAAATGCAAGTATGAGCACTAACTTATAAAACTTTAACAAAGTTACAGGTGGTGAACTCCCATCTTTCTAGAAAGAAAAAGAAATAGTGCTTTAAGAGCACTAGAGCATTCTCTAACTTAAACGATCAAATTTTGAACGAAAAATTAGAAAAAAATTTATGTTTTTTTCTCCTTCAAATACATAAAATAACATGACATTTTTTAGATTAAAAACTTTAGAGCAACATATGTTGATGACGACCTTCTTTCACGATGGAGAAACCATGTTAGATATGTTAGATGGCATGTGCAGTACACAACAATTTGATAAATTAAATGACTACATATTCCGTGAGGCCTCTTTTTTTTTTTTAACAGAAAGGTGGGAGCACACCACTCGAACCATTATTGATATGGCGAAGCGGTTGTGCATGTTAGGTGCGTTGCACAAAACCTTAGGATCTTGCACCCTAACTATGTGAACTATGTGATATAATAATGCAACAAGTAAGATCAAATCCTCAACCACATGAACACAAGAGATTTTTATGTGGAAAACCCTCAAAGAGGTAAAAATCATGGGATCTCATCCAAAGAAAACAATCCACTCTGTAGAGAATTGTTTACACACCTTGATCACAAGCACAACCCGCTTGGATCCAACCTTCTTCACCCACGCAGAGATGAATAATAATAAAAGGAACTAGACATTGAGAGATCTCACTGAGCATGAGAACGTAGAAGAACTTGAGACGATGACTACGCTGTGGATCACCTACACAAGCATAAATCTCTTTTTACTACAAGCTTCCTCTCTCTCTCTCTCTCTCTCTCTCTCTCTCTCTCTCTCTCTTCCTCTATTCTTCTTTTCCTCTCTCACCTGGGACGCGTAAACCTCTTATTAGGATGCCTTAGCTAATGTTGAATTAGAAACCATTATATAGCTTTGCGTGAGAGTTTGAACCGAAATAGGAAACTGCGTATAGTAGTCCGCGCACATCGCCGACAGGTCGGTTAGGGTGGTCGACCGGTCAGTAATGACAAAAAATTGTCCAGAGAGTTTTGGGAAGAAAACACCAATTTCAGACCAGCTGGTCAATTGGTCGAGGATGACCCTCGACCAGTCCAGATAGACATAAAATGTCCAGCTGCAGAGCCTTCCTAGGCTGATTTACAACTATACAATTCTCTCCTCTGACCTGGGGAGGAAAACCCTATTAAATCTCTCCCTTCTGACTCGGGAGGAGTTCACTATCTTCAAGCCAGCCAGGCTTCTACAAGCCTTAAATCGACCTTAATTTGAGCAAAGCCTTGGTCATCATGTTTGACTCGTTATCATCTGTGTGGCGCTTCTCAAGCTGTAACACCTTTTATTCCAATGTATCTCTGAGTTATTGATAGGAGACCTCAATGTTTTTGGACTTAAAATGCAGACTTGGATTCTTGCTCAAGTGTATCGCACTCTGGCTATCACAATAGACCATATGCTTCTCTTGCCTCAGGTTGAGTTCATGTAGGAACCTCTTCATCTAAAGCATCTCCTTGCATGCTTCTTTGACTGAAATGTACACGGCCTCTGTCATAGTTAGACAATGCTACACAATTCTGTAACTTGCTCTATTAAGAGACCACTCCCCCTACAAATGTGAACATGAATACCGATGTAGACTTCCTGAAGTCTATGTCACCTACCATATTTGCATCTATGTATCCTTCTAACACAAGTTTCCCGTCACCATAGCATATGCTCAACCTGGATGAGCCTCTCAAATACCACAGTATCCACTTCACTGCTGCTTAGTGTTCTTTGCCAGGATTGGTAAGATATCAGCTGACAACACCAAACACATATGTTATGTCTAGGCGCGTACACACTATAGGACCTTTTCAACATACTACTCCTATGACAACCATAGTCTTCTACTACTTCTGTCATGCGTGATTTCCATTCCTAGAATCTGTCTAGCTTGGCGCACGTCTTTCATCACAAAAGACTTGCCGAACTCCTATTTCAACCTATCAATCTTCTTGATGTCTTTTCCCATGATGAACATGTTATCAGCATATAATAGCAAAACTATGAAATCACCATGTGTGAATCTGCGCGTGAACACACAGTGGTCTGACTCCGTTCTGTTATACCCATGCTTAACATGAATGAGTTGAACTTCTTATACTATTGCCTCGGAGCTTGCTTCAGCCCATAGAAGCCTTCTTAAGCCTACACACCATATGTTCATTTTCCTTGACCTCGAACCCTTAGATTGGTGCATATAGATCTCTTCTTTTAGGTCACTATGGAGGAAGGTAGTTTTAACGTCTAACTGCTTTATCTCCAGATCCATGCTAGCCGCCAACCCAAGCAACATTCGAATGGAAGTCATCTTCACCATTGGTGAGAATATCTCGTTGAAGTCAATTCCTTTCTTCTGACCAAACTCTTTCACCACAAGTCTGGCCTTGAACCTCATTTGTGAATTTTTCTGCTCTACCTTCTTTCTGAACATCCACTTCTTGCTTAGAACTTTCTTACCCTTAGGCAATTTCACCAAATAATAGGTGCAGTTCTTATGTATAGATTTCATCTCCTCTTGTATAGCTTTCAACCACTTTTCCTTATGCACGTCAGCTAAGACCTTAGAGTAATCATCCGGCTCTCCCCCATTAGTAAGCATAATGTACTCATGCGGCGAGTACCTCTTGGATGGATGTTTGTCCCTAGATGGCCTCCTCACCTGTCACTCATCAAGTGGATCAAGTGGGGGATGCTCCCCCGGTTCATCTGTTATAGGAACACCCTCGTCCCCGGCACCTTGCTGCACTCCCCCATCATCAGGTACCACGGGAGGAGTGATTAGATCCATGTCTTCCAGCTCACCTGAATTGGGTTAGGTCTTCTTTAGCTTTCCAATGTCTTTTATATACTGATCTTAAAAAAACCAAATCTCTGGTCCTAACAACATTCTTCTCGGTCGGATCCCACAATCTGTAATTGAATTTTTCATCACTATACCCTAAAAACATGCATTGCCTGATCTTTGTATCGAGCTTAGACCTCTCATCCTTTGGTATGTGAACGAATGCTCGACATCTAAACACCCTGAGCTGACTGTAAGACACATCGTGTCCAGTCCACACCTACACCGTAGTGTGCATTGCTTCTCCCCAGAACATCTTGGGCAACTTGGCATGGGAAAGCATGAATCTAAATCTCTCTACAATGGTATAATTCATTCGCTTAGCTACACCATTGTACTAGGTGGTCTTGGGCACCGTTTGTTTATGCCGTATACCTAGGGTCTTACAATATTCAAGAAAAGCTCCAATGTATTCACCTCCATTATTAATGCGGATGCACTTCAATGGTCTACTTGTCTCTCTCGAACATAACATGAAACACCTTAAACACACCAAAGACATCATCCTTGGATTTCAATGCATAAATTTAAACCCTCTTAGATGCATCATCTATAAATGTAACAAAGCACAAAGCCTCACCCAAGGTTTTTGTCCTCATCGGACCACACACATCAGAATAAACTAAATCAAATGCATGAGCTTTATTAACATGAGAAACAATTTTAACAAAAGAAATCGTATGTTATTTCCTAGATAAGCAATCAATACATGTTTTGAGAGGTATACATGTCATCTCTGGAAGGAGCAGCTTCTTCCCTAGGAGCTAAAGACCTTTCTCGCTCATGTGGCCGAACCGCCTGTGCCATATGTCCATCACTAAATCTTCCGATGTATTCAACTCACCCTTGCTTACACTGATACTTATCTTGTAAAATGTGCAACACTTCTTCCCTTTGGCTACGATCAACGAACCCTTGATGAGCTTCCAGCGCCCACCAACAAACCGACTTTCATAACCATCATCATTCAACATTTTCGTCGACATCAAGTTGAGGCGAAAGTCAAGAATATGCTTCACATCTTTCACTACCAATGTGCAGCCCACATCGGTCTTCACACAGATATCACAAAATCCCACGATCTTGGATATTCTAGACTTTCCCGTCTTCACAGTGCCAAGGTTGCCTGGCCTGTAACTTGTGAAGAAATTCCTGCGTGGAGCCGTATGAAACAACGCTCCCAAGTCTATCACTAAGTCGGTATCCTGTCTCATAGCTGAGAGACAAACATCGTGATTCATGAAGAGAATAACAACAATGTCGCCATTTAAGGCAACTACAATATAATTGAAATCATCTTGCTTGTCCTTTCCTTTTCCTTTCTTATCATTCTTTTTGTTGTGGCATTTGTTTTTGTAGTGGCCCTTCTTACCATTGTTCTAACTCTCAATATCTTTCCTGATACTTGACTTGCCTCTAGATTTATCTCGAGCTTTGGTGCCCCTCCTGTTCTTTTTTCTGTCCCGTTCCTATGTCATGAGGGCCTCTTGCTGAGTAGACTCTTGCGACTTCCTCCTTGTCTCCTAATTGAAGAGACAACTGGTAACCTATTCCATGAAAACCTTTTCAACTAGGGTAGAGTTACTTAGAGACACAACTAATGTCTCCCAATTATCAGGCAATGGGCTAAGAAATAGCAATGCCTATAGCTTATCGTCTAGGACCATCTTCATAGCAGAGAGTTGGTTCACAATATTGTTGATTTCATTGATGTGCTTAGCCACATAACTATTTTCCTTCAACTTGAGATTGACAAGTCTTCTAATAAGGAAGATCTTATTACCGACTGTCTTCCTCTCATAGATCCCTTCTAGTTTCTACCATAGGCTAGCGACTGAGGTCTCCGTAGACACATGATAGAACACCATATCATCCAGCCATTGTCTAATGAACCCTACCGCCTTCCGGTCCAACTTCATCCAATCATCGTTGGTCATATCTTTCGTCTTAGCTGATATGCCTAAGATTAGAGCATACAAGTGTAATGCCTCGAGATTTCGACTCTCGTGGATAACACGATGGGTCGAGTTTCTGGGTGCTAACTTGAACATATTAGGAATCTATTTTCACACATTTATCTGTATATCACAAATCCATGACATTCACAGCATAATGACTGAAATCAAAATTCTTATTTCCAAATTTCTCCCCACCACGCTCTCAAACATATTGTCTTAAAACCAAAACTAATCATAATGTTCCACTTTCTATCTTTATGAAAAACTTATTTCAAATTCATACGAAAATAAAGCCATCCTATAGAACAAAAAAAATGTCAATCATCTTTATGCCACTTCAGCGTCATCATCCGCCATTTGCTTCCACGAACATTTATACTCTTCACCCTGCAATTTGGGTTCACTTACTGGATCATCACCTGCAACATCTAGGTTAGTGTTTTAAAACATCATCCCATGAGGGAGTGAGTTGCTCGCGATCAACTGAGTGAGGGGATATCCTCTAACATTAACACAATAATATTCAAGCATGATAATCCTACCCAAACAAAATATACATGAGAAAATCTTATTTAATGCAATGCATGATATGCATGCATTGGTTAAGGCACTCTGACTAGACGAATGAAGGAAGCCCAAGCATGAGTCACCCCATTACACACTCGTTAGCCACTAGTCACTAGAGTTCACGATGAAGCAGGAATCTTTATGCCTTCATCTCAACCAACCCAACTAATGGAGGTGATAGTTATCTACCACACTACCACTAGTTAGTGCATGATAGCACTGTAACACCTGCAGGGCTGACCCACCAAGTCGGGGTCCGTGAATGCATGATTAGTTTCACCTTTAATTAAGTTTAACACAGTTAATTTAATGATATCCATGACCAATAGTCGCTCTTTACCCCATCCCATGGTCTACCATGATGTAGAATAGTTTCCCTTCAACGGGGCCAACCATGAAGAGGCGCAGACATCTTAGTCATGACACTACACATGGCACACAATTAACCTTAACTTATCATGGATCCTTCTTAGGTACACAACCAAGCTTGTATCCCTTGGCAAATCTCAAAATATCGCACACATGATCTTGCCAAAAATACACAATGTAACCCATAATGATCAATCCTTTCCAATATACGATTACATCATTCAAGGGGGCAAAAGGCTTCCATTGATAAAACATCTGCATACATAATCCCATATCACAACACATTACTCATCATGTTCACCAAAAGCATGTACTAATCATAAATCAAGCATAGATTTCGTATAGTTCCTACATAAGCATGTACACAAGTATGATTTTCTTCCTAAACACTTAACACAATTCATGTAAACACTTAACATAATTCATAATACATATCAATAAGAATTTCAGCGTAATCACATTAAGGAATTTCATCAACATTCATGTTTTCATGTAGAGAATTAAACAAACATGGTTTTGAAGCAATCATTCAACACAATCCTAGATTCTAAGCATGGAATTGAGCAATAATACAATAGTATTGTAATTAAGCTTCAAGGGATCCTTACCTTGGCCTAAAATTGAAAGCCCTAGATGGAATTGATAGAGAAGATCACTACACGAACCACAACAACATGAGAAAGGGTGGTAGACGTCTACATATGTTGATGAAGAAGGAAGAAGAAGAAGATGATTGGTGGGCGAGTTCTTTCTCTCTCTCTCTCTCTCTCTCTCTCTCTCTCTCTAGCATGTTGATGTAGGGGAAGAACCCCATGATCGAGGGCGTGGATCACGCACCTTCCTGCGGGAGATGGACAGGAAGAAAAACAAGAGAAAACTAAGGAATTTCATATTTTGGAGTTTCAACTCAAACAGGAAATTGTTATTCCCGTTTTTGAACTTCGGCCCAACTTGTGGGGCCCATATTGATCATTTATGATGATCCATTCCGTCCATTTTGTAGAGCTGCTCGATGCCGAGAAAACCCAACAAGTTTCACGTCGATCCGAGTTACGGATTGATCGTGGCGTCCAAAATGGTACGAACTGTCCAGAAAGTTCCAAATTCCGCCCACTGAAACTGGAGATGGTCCAGGTGGCCCACTACTACTGATATGGAGAATCTAAGCCGACCATCTTAAAGAGTACATCGATATCAGTAAAACCACAAAGTTTGTGGCAATCAGATGTGTGGATTGCTCGTATCAGCGGAAGGAAGACGACACCCTATAGGCGCTATACAGTTTGCGCAGATTTTTCTATTTCTTTTCTAATTGTATTAGGATTCTTTTCTTCCTTTGCAAGTTAGTATTAAGTACGAATTTAGGATTTAATTTATTATTTAAAGTAAGTTAATTATGTTTATTTGATTATTCATTCAATTATCAATAAATTAATTATTTGGAATTTATTTCCTCTTTTTATCTTTTATTTCTTCTCGTGGATTCGAGAACTATCGGTTAGGGAGACGGTGATCGACCTACCACGTCCTCCCTGCGTCACATGTAGTGCTGGAATTTCGGTGGAAATATGAGGTTTAAGGAAGAGAAGGGAGAGGGGATGTGCATATCACCCTTATAATAAGGAGTGGGTGTGCACACCCTCCAATATCATTTAGGTTTCTTCTAAAATTTAGTTTTAGACAATCTTTAATTAATTTTAGTCCATTCATGACGTTGGGCATGAAGAGTATAGTCTTAATATATAATTTTCATGGTAATTCAAAATCTAGATTGGACGATCTTAAAAAATGGCATAATGGGTGCCAAAATGGACTTGATTTCAATTAATGGTCCACGCTTGATCATTGGGGTCCAAAATTAGGAAAAATATAGGAAAACGATTGAGTAAAATTTGCTGGCTGATCGATGGTGGAAAATGCCTAGATCTGAAATTTCACCTTTAATTGGTAAAATAATATACTGACTTTAGGGTTCGACGGTGTAGGATCATAGATCAGGGTTCAAATTTTATGGAGTTTCGTACTTATATGAGGCTAAGATATGTTCCAAATTTAAATTGCGATTGACGGTGGAAAGTGGGTTAATTGAAAGTTCCAGATTTGAAAGGAGTTGGTAACTCAGGTATTTCCTAAAATGAGATAACTTCACGCTTAAGAAAGATGCTTATTAAGGTGGGACACTCAAATCACACTATTGGTTCGTGATATGGACGATCTAAGTCACTCATATGAAGAAAAATATTCGACTATAACTAACCATCCACTTTCCTCACTCGATGGACATTGAAATCAAGAGTTAAGGGGCTAGTTTGCTAATTAGGCCATTTATACCATGATATAAAGGCTGAAGTTTCGACGTGTGTGGTTCATTTATGATAGATAGGCATGCGATAAAATTTTACATCAATCAGATCATAGTAACCATGTGAACTAGAAATTAAAGATCTAGGTTAAGGTGAGCCATTAACATTTTTGGACACTTAAGATTTCATATTTATACACATTAGATAATCATACAAATTTCAGGATAAGAGTTTATCGCTAAAATAATCAGTTTGGTATGGTTGCTTTCCCGACTAGCTTCCCCGATTAACGGCCACGGACGCTCCTAAGTTAAGATATCCATGATCTGATGGCCATTTAAAATATCTAACTTTATGGCACTAATACACACTTAAAACTACGCGTACCTCCAAAATGGATTCGAAACCTACCTACCCGATTGATAAAAAATCGTGAATATGAGGGTTCAAGGGCATTATTATAATTATTTTAATATGAGATTTTTTGTAAAATCTAATTGTTTTACGAGGTTATCCATGCTCCTAAGCATATCTTAGGAACCTATATTGAATTCATTATGAATCATTAATTATTCACAAAACAAGTTAAAATTCTCATTAATAAGAGATTTTACATATAACATACAATATCATGCTTTAAAGCCACTTCAGAAAAATTCGGGGCATTAAAACAACTCCTTGTAATACAGCAAGTCCTCCATCTTCACCTTCTTTATGGACCAGTTAGACCCATTGAGGCTGATCATCATTGATGAGCCACCGTCCATAATTCACAATGATCCTAGAGTCCATTTTCTAAACGTGGATGCTTTGATACCACTTTTGTTGGGTGTGTTGGACAAAACATTAGGATCTTACACCCTAACTTTGTGAATTATGTGATATGATAATGGAATAAACAAAATCAAATCATCAACCACACGAACACAAGAGATTTTTACATGAAAAACCCTCAAATAGGTAAAAACCATGGGATCTCGTCTAGCGAAAACAATCCACTATGTAGAGAAACCATTTACACACCTTGATCACAAGCACAATCCGCTTGGATCCAACCTTCTTCACCCATGCAGGGATAGATAAAAATAAAAAGGAACTAGAAATTGAGAGATCTCACCAAGCATGAGGCCGTAGAAGAACATGAGAAGATGACTACGCTGTGGATCACCTTCACAAGCATAAATCTCTTTTTACTACAAGCTTCATCTCTCTCTCTCTCTCTCTCTCTCTCTCTCTTCTCTCTCTTCTCTCTCTCTTCTCTCTTTCTCTCTCTCTCTCTCTCTCACATTGGAAGTGTAAACCTCCTATTAGGATGCCCTAATCTCCAATTAGAAGCCATTATATAGTTTTGCATGAGAGTTGGAGCCGAAATAGGAAATTGCGTATAGCAATCTACACGCACCACCGACTGGTTGGCTAGGGTGGTCGACCGGTCGGTAATGACCCATAACTAGTCTAGAGAGTTTTGAGAAGAAAACACCTATTTTAGACTAGCAGCCGATCGGTCGGAGATGACCCCAGACCGGTCGGACGACTAGTTTGGACAGACAGAAACTGTCCAGCATGCAGAGCTTTCTCAGTCCGATTTTCAGACCAGTCGGCTAGGGGGGGGCAACTAGTGTGAGAGACCCAAAATTGCACAATTCTTTCCTCTGTCTTGAGGAGGAAAACCCCACTAGTGCATTCATTTAGATGGGCAATATGAAAAGAGAATGGGCCTCACCTATTGTATACTTCTACTTTATGGCACAAAATAAAAATAAAAAAATGCACAAAAAAGTGGAGACATGACCTCCCCTAAAAACCAACCATCTAACAGACCTACAACCCTTCAGAATCCCAGTTGCAACCTTCATGAGGCCTGACATACAAAGTTTTGCAGAATAAGTGTACCCTACAATGTGGTAAGGAAGCCACTTTCTTATACTTCTGTGAATTCAGAAAAGATACTAATCATTACACTCAGACTAATTGGATTGTTGGAGATATATATAGTAAGTGGCGCACACACACACACATATATATTCAGTCTGGGTTTAAGTAAAGACACCCGGTAAACTTCGTGAAATTCTAAATTTAGATTAATGATAAGAATTCACATATAAGTGCAGTCAAATTTCTCATAAAAGAAGAAAATATCTAGAGTTAGAAATACCTAAATTTTGTTTATTGATCATGTAATGAAGGCCAATGTCGATCGTCCACTCGAGGCATTATCTTCCCAATCTATCGAAAGCAAAGAAGGGGGGGGGGGGGGGGGGGGGGAAGAGAGGTTTCTTCTAAAAACCCATCGGCAAGGTGGGCCCCTTTCTTAAGCTCTCTCTTTCTCTCTCCCTCCCTCAGGATAAAATTTATCTATAAGAAAGATTCCAGGTTTCAGAATGATACACTATTAATGGTGCTTCATACTCCTATAGTATGTCT
The DNA here is from genome assembly GCA_003013855.2 of Liriodendron chinense. NCBI lineage: Eukaryota > Viridiplantae > Streptophyta > Magnoliopsida > Magnoliales > Magnoliaceae > Liriodendron > Liriodendron chinense. The sequence continues at coordinate 582 of PVNU02003942.1, read as the reverse complement.
TTCATTATTGAAAGTTTTTAATCCTACCTATCAATGTGCCTAAGTTGACTAAAATCCCTTTATTACTAGTGGCATTCATCCTTAGCCATAAATCCCATGTTACAATGCCATTGAGATCGGGAATGGAAATAGGAGAACCCTGGATTAGCCTAAGAGATGGACCTCAAGATCTCAATAATAAGATATACATTAGTTTGATAAAATCATTTTTAATAATTAAAACAAAATACCAATAGTTAAAAATATTTGGTAAAAGCTTTAAAATCATTTGTGTCAGGCCTAGTTAAAAACAACTTGATAGACAATCCAATTACCAGGATCTAACAGACAAAGTTTTTGGGTGAACCAGTAGATGCCATGTTGGAGCATGTAAGCTTTAGCGTAATCGTATGCAAGGGCCTAACCACACCTGAATGCTAACAATTAATGTAGCCACACAGTTTGAGCCAAAGCAAGAAAGAGAGAGAGAGAGAGAGAGAGAGAGAGAGAGAGGAGAGAGAGAGAGAGAGAGAGAGGAGAGAGAGGAGAGAGAGAGAGAGAGAGAGAGAGAGAGAGAGAGAAGAAGAGAAGAAGAAGAAGAGA
>PVNU02003941.1:0-57499 GCA_003013855.2 Liriodendron chinense | reverse complement strand
TCCCAAAAATGAAGCAGATGAAAATTTTAGGTGGACCAGACCACAGGAAATAGTGCTCATTGTACACCTATCATTAAAAAATTTCTGGAGTCCACCATAATGTTTATTGACCATCCAATCCATTGATAATAAGGTCACGTAGACACAGGGATGAAAGGAAAAAACAAATATCAGGTTTATAGAAAACTTTTGTGGCACAAAAGGTTTTTAATAGTCATTAACCAGTATTTAGTATGGTGTGGTCCACCCGAAATTTTGCATCTTCTTCGGGTTTGGTACCATGGCATAAAATAAGCCAGAAAAGCAGATTAACGGCATGTATATCCAATGAATATATCCAGGTGGGCCCTATGTTCAGGGTCCCACCCACATCGCTGTTCGGGGGTCTCACCTAGGGTTGTAAATGGGTCAGCGGACCCAATGGGGTACCCAGACCCAACCCATTTAGAACCGACCCAGACTTGACCCATTTGTTAAATGGTACAGGTCTGGGTCTAAGAACAGACCCGGTTGTTAAACGGGTTTGGGTCTGGTTTCCTTTATATTAGGCCCGACTCGACCTGACCCGAGCCCATTTAGTAAGTGGGCGGGTCTGGTCTATGTTTCAAGGGACCCATCCAGCCTAGACCTGATTTTAAGCTAAAAATGCTTGCATACTTAGATCCAGAGCCAGACCCATTAGACTCGACCCATTCATAAATGGGTCTGGGGGGATCTCCCTTTGCCAGACCTAGACCCATTTATAAATGGGTTGTCTCGGACCCAGACCCAGACCCCATTTAGTAAAAGGGTCTGGGTCCAAATTTTAGACCCAGACCCATTTAGTAAATGGGCGGGTCTGGTTTTGGCTAAACCCAACCATTTACAACCTTGGTCTCACCCAAGTCGCGCCCGAGAGAGGGAGGGGGCAAATGCCCCTTGAATTTTGAACGATAAGAGTTCAATTCTGATTAGTTCATGTGGTGTGGTCCAGTTGAGCCTTGAATCTACCTCCTTTTAGGGCTCAAGCCCTAAAATGATCTGTCAAAATAGATGGATAGCATGGATAAAACATATAGATCAATCTGCCCCAGAGAGCCCCTGGCAGGCCCGTCGGTCTTCAGTTAGGTACTGTTGCGCAGGAAATCTCCAAGGTGATTAGCTACCCATCAGACGCATATTTCCCGCGCTGGAAACCAGGTGGGGCCCACCGTGATGTTTGTGAGAAATCTACCCTGTTTATCCGTTTTTTGAGCTCATTTCAGGACATGAAACCAAAAATGAGCCGGATCCAAAATTCAAGTGGGCCAAAAATGTGAGGATTGAACGTCCAAAGTTGAAATATTTATGGGGCCATAGAAGTTTTGAATCATGCTAATATTTGTGTTTTCAGTTCATCCCAGTAGGAATGTCGTTATGAACAGTATGGATGGCATATATACACCACTGTGGACCCCAGGGAGGTTTCAACGGTGGGACCTTCCCTACCCACCTTTTACTTTAGTGCAGCCCACTTGAGTCTTGCATCTGGATCATTTTTCGTGCATGTCTTAAAATGAGCTTACAAAACAGATGGATGTGGTGTATTTCTCACAAACATGACGGTGGGCCCTACCTAAATTTCCAGGCAGGAACTTCATGCAAAGGCTTGGCGCAACATGTTGGGTAGCAATCTGGCTACTAAAGTTACGTCACCAAGTTCTATGGGCCCATCATGATGTATGTGTTGTATCCACGCCGTCCAATCATTTGGAGAGATCATTTTATGGCTTGAAATAAAGAATGGGCAGATTCAAAGCTCAAATGGACCCCACCAGAGAAACAGCGGGATAGTGGTGCCCACCGTTGGAACCTTCCTAAGGCCCACCATGATGTTTATTTGAGATCCAACCTGTTTATAAGTGCACGGAAAACACAAATATCAGTTTGATTGAAAGTTCTGTGACCCATGGAAGAAAATCCTGGCTCCACCCTTGGGTTACATCAAGCCTCCTTTGACATGGGCCATAAAATCACAAGTTAAAAAGTTAAAAGAAATTACTTATCAAGATAAGTAGCTTTTGGCACATTAGTTACTTTTGTAATCATCATATTCTCAATCTTCAGGCATGAGCCAGTATACTTGCATCCAGTGATTGTGATCAGGCTAGGGTTTCGTCACAACTATTAGTCTTGTTTGAATTACACGACTAGCCTCTTAGTTGGCCTGGCCCGTACCCACCGTGGACTTCCAAGGCAAAGAGGCATGAATGGCTACACTATAAAATTTATTAGATTATGCCAAACACATACCATACTTGTATTCAAGGATAGGGATGCAAGTATGATTGCATGAGCCGGCCGTATGATTGCATCTAGTTATTAGATTATGCCAAACACACACAGCAGCACCTTTGTGTGCTTTCAGTCGGCCGGGTCGGGTACAGGCGTTCGGGTTGGGGTATGTTCGGGTTCAGGCCAGGTCGTGTTATAAATAAATAAATAAATAAATAAGGATGCAACTTAGGTTGGGTAAACCCAAACCTGTTAGCCCCACCTAAACTTTAGGTTGGGTTGGGTTGGGGTTGGGTTGGGTTGGGATTGAAGTCTTTGTAACCTGTCCCTACCTAGACATGATTCATATATGCAAATGAGTTATGGCTGACATACATTGTATAGTTGTAAAATCATAGCTTGACAGGTGACACTTATGTAAAATTCATGATTGGAACCGTCCTTGCATGGAAAATGGAGTTCATTGTAGGAGCTAACTTTGGTCCATGTGCTAAGGAGTAGATGCCTTTTGAACAATTTCTCTAACGCTTTTAGAAGTTTTTAATCTATTTCTTTAATTCTGTTGGTTTATGAGTGAATTTCTTTTGTTATTTTGGTACTTACAAATATTATTTAATGATATTACTTGATACTTAGATATAAATCTCAGCTAATCTAATTTGACCCGAATTGTGTTAGAGTCAAGTACTCGTTTGGTACACAGATGTGGCCCACTTGATGAGTGGATTAATTTTTTTGGACATTCAACTTTTTTGGTAGAGGGGATCGGATTAGGTGTTAAATAGGTAATACCTTAGTGGGTGTTACTCTTGTTTATGCTCATTTTCGAGGGCTTTGACAGGGACCAATGTGAAAATGCCATGTGCTGACACTACGAGCTTGGTGTTCACGAAAATCATACTCACACCCAAAGTATCTTCATTTTATCTTCCTTTTTCAATGTGCATTTCATTATTAATGTGGTGGCACAGACTCTTATGCATGCCTTTAAGGGAGTAAAATGCCGCATGCCATGTGGCCATGATTAGTGAGCTAATTAATAAGGCAACGTGCTTGACACGTTTATAAAAACACATACTGATATAAGGATCAAGCCATTGATCCGGATAAGCATTTGACGCATTTGACGACTATGTCTCTTATAATCCTTCTAAAACAGGAGTCTTCCTAGAGACGTTCGAAGAGCTTGTAAAGTTCTTAAAGATTCTAAATATCCAAAGATCGAGACTGATATCCAGGCAAATTTAGTTACGATTTGAACCTAAATCAGGAGAGAATCGACATACAGTAGATATGACCCTTCTTCATACATTAATCGAAATTAAGAGAATGTAAGAGCTCAATGAAAATCAGAACATACCATATGAGACATTGTCTAATAACATACTAGTATCAAGTTGATTCGATCTATCCAATACTACAATCGAAAGAGATAGAGAGTTCAAGATAAATTCCGGAGGTGATTTGACCATAACTATCCAAATGCACGGCCATGAATGATTTGAGGCTCGAATGAGTGGTTGAGGTTCCTATGATTGATCCCGAACTCAAATATAGTTCATACAAAAAGGATTAATTACGAAATGAAGATCTGAGAAGCCAACGGTCTCGGAGCCAGTGAAAGTTTTGCCGCCTTGACAACCTATACAAGGAGCACGCAATGAAGAGCTCGAGGCCCACACCAAACACAAAATCTATCTTCTTTACATTACATTACATTTATCTTTTCGGTTATCTTAGCCTAGCCTAACTTTAGCATAGATTACTAATGTTTAACTTCTGTTGCTACAGTGTCACAGGATTTGATTAAATGTTCATAACCTTAAGTTGTTGGATCTCGATCAATTGAATTTTTATTTAGGCGAACACACTTTCTGATTACACATTACTGACCATTTGCCTCAATCATTTGTTTTTACAGATGGATCAAGTATTTATCTCACGTTTATGTTGGAGGAGCCTTCAAACATGTGCGAGACTAGGTGCTCAGATTGGTTGGGCGATCGGACTAGCTATGTAACCCAGATGCACGGAAGGCCGCAGACAGTATTTGTGTTGCCCTAGACCAGTTGGGCGATCGGTCTACAGGGGGCTTCGACCGGTCGGTGGTGAGGCAGAGTCGATGTTTTTTCCCCTGGATTGTTTCTGTGCAAGGTGCGACCGGTCGATTGTGCACGCGGTGTCTTCTGCATTACGAGGTAGTGCATAAGATGTTTCTATTTTTAGGATTCTTACTATATATATGGCATGTATCCGGACTTAGATGGTATTCTAAGGTGTCCATGGTTTCCTAATTGTGTTAGGAAGAGGGAAGATGTGTTTGTGCGAGAGAGAACTTGGGTTTTCTCTGTTTTCCGTGCTTGTGAGCTGTCAATCTCTGTAATCTTCTTTTATTCATAATGGATTACTTTGTGCCGTGGTTTTTTACCCATTGAAGGGTTGTTTCATGTAAATTCAAATTCTCTTGTGGTGAATGCTTGTGTGTGGTTTGATTTTATATTGTTTCTTGTTTGATCTCGTATTACTCTGCGCGTTTGGCTTCCGCTTTTGCTGCCGGTTTTCCCAACATTTATTTTTTTTGGTTGTTTTTTTTATATTCTATCATTATAATGAGCCACATACTCAATTAATAAAATCAGTAGTGTCCAGCATTTCTTTTATTTATTTATTTATTTTTATTTTTTTAAAAAATCTAGTACTTTTATCGGAAAAGAACAATTTCTAAAATATAAGACAAAAAAAAAAAAAAAAAAATCATTCAGAATGACTAACCCATACCCTTTGGCAAGCCTAAACACTGATAACAGTTAGTGGTTGAGAGGATGACTGGTGTTTGATTCAATTCAGCCAACTAATCTTAGTGTTTAGGGCATTTTGATGAATTTGCTGGGTATATCCACACTCCCTGATGGCCACCCATTTTTTGAGCTCATTTAAAAACATTATTCCAAAACTTAAGCACATTCAAATCTCCAATAGACCATACTACAGAAAAAGTGATCAATGACAATTAAATGATTTTTATAGGCTGCAAAAAATTTAGATCAAGTTGATCTTTGTATTTTCCCTTCATCCAGTACATTTGACCTCATCAACGGGTTGGATGGAAAATAAACATTATGGATTTTCTTACAATGGGTATGAGAAGTTTTCAATGGTGGACATTCAATCACCACTGTTTCCAATGGTGTGATCCGCCTGAGATTTCGATCTGCTTAATGTTTTGGACCACATACTAAAATGAACTGAAAAAACAGATGGACAGCGTGGATATACAACACATAATCAAGGTGGGCCCCATGGTAAGGGTAACACCACCTAATCCGCTCCCATGGCAGAGCAGTCCTGTTGGATGATTGTAATGTGATTGAGTGGAGGTAGATTAAATTAACCATTAAAAAAAAGTGACTTTATAGTTTAATAACATGCATAAGACCATTCTACACGTGGCATGCAGTGGGCGGGGTATCTCTTCATTGCAGGACAGCACTCCATGGTCTGAGCCGTTCATCAAGTGGACTTTCTTGGACGGTCTATGGTGCATGTCCCACTCATTGGGCGTTTGCTGGTCAATTGGCAGTTGAAACTGAAAGGGTTAAGATCCAACAGTAGCAACCTTCCCACCAGAGAAATCTACTACAAAAACAAATATCATCCAACTTTTGCACTACATCCTAAAATAATTTGAAGAAACAGATTAATGGCATGGACATCCAATGAATTATCTAGGTGGGCCCTAGGTTCAGGGTCCCACCCACATCTCTAGTTTTCAGGGTCTCACCCAAGTAGCGCCCTGAAGGTGGGGCTACATGATCCACATAAAAGTTGGGCCCCACATGATGGATGAACTCATATTAATGTGAGCGCACACATGGATGTTCTACATCAAAGGTCAGCCCATAATGCAAAAAAGCCCACATTCGAAGTGGGCAAGTATGATAGATGACCCACTTCAAAGGTAGGGCCTATGTGATGGATGGTCTGTAATACCCCAAAAACTTGGGTGCACGAGTATGTACACGAGTGCGTGTTTACAGATGAGAAACTATATTCTAAGCTGTATTGTTCACACACATACACACATGTATACATTTTATACATGTCCAGACAACTTGTCAGGCCTCTGAAAAACTTAGTGCACTTAGTTAAGACGACAGACCGACCGTTAGAACGATTTGTCGTTACTAGACTAGAAGATCTAACCATCCGCTTCGATTCCGAATTACGCGAGCAATGTAAACCGCCGTATATTTCCCTGTACACATGTTTGTCCATAAATAAGACTCATACATCGTGTCCATCACAAGGCATATCCTTAAGCCAGTGATTCCTTAGCCTTATGAGCCTGCTCGGGTGTGGTTGTAACACCTTAGGATTTTAGAATAGTCTAAATTATAAATTAGTTTATTATTTAAGAAATTAAATAAATTTAATATATATAAATTAATATTAAATAATCCGTACGAAATTATAGTATGGTTCCTTCATTAAAATTGCTCAACATGAATCCTTGGATAGCATGGTAGTGGTAGACTTCGCAAAAACTCGTAATCTACAAGTATTATCAAAATGCCGTTTGCTAAACTTAAGTTATAGGACCATTTTCTAGTATCAGGATTTCTGGTGATCATTCTCATACGAAACTTCGTATACTAGCTCTAGGACATGATCCAACCATACACGTCAAATTTCAACCCTCTGATCATCCTACAAACTCCCTAATCAGAAATCGGGCCATATGTGGGCCATCTAACTTCGGAACTGTCTCATTTTTGGCGTCACATCCTAAAATTATGTGGCCTACCTGATGATTGGAGTGGATTTTGTAAATACATCAGGGTGGGACCCACGTGTACAGTTCAGGGACCGGTCACGCGGTCAACGCGCGTTGACCGCGTTCCTCACGCGTAGCGGACGGAACGCGTCTTCGGACGCTGCTTCAGCGTCAGCGGTAACGACGGTTGCCGTTTGTGGCCCACACCGTCCATCACAGTGGACCCCAACATCCGATCCAATCTGTCCATCTGGAGCGTACCTCGTACGGACGTAGGAGGTAGGTGACTTCATTGTGTTTGAGAGATCGTACGGTCCACCACGGCTTACTAAAACCGACCCTTGGAGACTAGAAACCCCAAGATCGATAGATTTGCGATGCATGGGTGGGCCAGGCTTCTTCCAAACCTTCGTGTGGACCCCACCTAGGTTTCCAACGAGCTTCATATGCGTAGGAGTCCCAAAACTATGTAGTTTCCTTCTTCTACTCGGAAACACATCCGAGAATCCGTCCGCAACCGTGGATTTCCGTCCGTCTTCGAGCTACATATAGGGGCCATGGTAGGTCTCTCTTTTCCTCCTAAGAAACGCAGGAGAGAGAGAAAGAAGTTGTGAGAGTGAGAGAGGAGCGATAGAGAGAGAAGCAGCGGTAGAGAGAGAGAGTCGATGGCTGCGGTTGTCGCTGCTGCCGCTGTTGCTGCTGCTGCCGCCGTTGCTGCTGTTGCTCCTCTTGCTGGGGCAGCAAGGAAGAAACAGGAGAAGAAGGAAAAGAGAAAGAAAAGAAGAAAGAGAAAGAAAGGAAGAAGGAAAAAGAAGAAGAAGAGGAAGAAGAAAAGAAAGAAGAAGAAGAAGGAAAAGAGGAAGAAAAGAAGGAGAAAAGAAAAGAAAAGAAAAAGAAGAAGAAAGGAAAAGAGAAAGAAAGAAGAAGAAAGAAAAGAAAAGAAAAGAAGAAGAAAGAAAGAAGAGAGAAGAAGGACCTTCTAGACATCCGAACTGAGTCGACTCGCTGAGCGACTCGCTGAGCCAACTTGTACCCAGGTTTGGGCTTGCATAGAGCGTATAGTTCATTAAGGTGAGTGATTCTTCGCATGGTTGTTCCGTTAATTTCTTCCATATAATTTCTCTTAACTATCTATTGAATTTTGGTTTGAGTTATACAATTTCTAAGTTATCCTCAAGTCCTTAAATTGATCCGAGGTAAGGGATTCCACCGCTTGTCGTGTTCTCCAAATTCATGTTTATATTATTTACTTTTCTTGTAGATCTCGTTCATCTTTCCTACGTAACCCTACCTAGAGGTTAAACATAGGTTGAACGTACTCCCTTCAGATTCGCTTCCTAGGTTTCAAATATAAAAACCCTAGTTAAACGAAACATAGATGCACGATACATTGTTGTAGTTACAACACGTTATGTGACTTACTTCGTTAACAACCCTTTCAATGTATGATGAAAAAATCAAGCGAATAATTATTTAATTACAGATGACACATGCATGGTGTGATTGGAATTGAGTTGAGATGCATTGTATGCTTGAAGATATGTTTCCATGATTCATGATATTCATATGCATTCTTATACACAACGACAGAACAGGAGCATGGTTGATTTGACTCCTGGCGTGCATGGTTGATTTGCCGCCTCGCTGTACCGGTTAGGTGAGCATGGTTGATTTGCGACAGGTTCCTAATGTTCAGTGGCGGCGAGTTCTGGTCGTTTCACTTATTGAGCATGGTTGATTTGCTCGGTTGGATCAGTGGTGCATGGTTGATTTGCCCACTGGCGTGCATGGTTGATTTGCCACCTCGTTGTACCGGTTAGGTGAGCATGGTTGATTTGCGACAGGTTCCTAATGTTCAGTGGCAACGAGTTCCTAGACGTTTATTGCTCTCGCACCTATCATAACATACATGACATCATGATCATTATATGACATTTATAATAAATCATAAAGTGTATCAATCATAACCTTATCCTTGTATATTTCATACGGTTCTATCCGTTGATGATTCATCTCCTATCTCTTATTAACTGGAATATTACCTGTGATGGAAATGACCTCACTGGGCTTTTAGCTCACCAAAATCACCACAGTTCTTGCAGGTTCACAGGAAGAAAAAAAACATAGACGGAGCAAATTACTCAGAGGGTCACATATCACACGAGCGTTGAATGTAATCGATTTGTTTTAGTTTTGTAAAATTCAATGTAACAAGACATTAGTGGAAGAGAAATTTTATATTTGGGATTTATTTTAGTCATGCGATGTGTGGAATGGAATTTCAAGGAATCTATGCTCGAATTTTAAATTCACACCCTGGAACTCAGGCTTTGGGTTATTGTACTCGAGTTCCGAATTTCAGGGCGTGACATGGTCCACATCAAAGGTGGGCTCTACATGATAGGTAGTGGACTTCGAAGCTGGCCCCACATGATAGATGGCCCATATTGAGGTGGTCTCACATGATGACGATCCACATCAAGGGTTGGCCCTAATTATGAGCGGCCCATATCCAAGGTGGATTCTTCGTGATGGACGGCCCACGTCAAAGGTGGGGCCCACATGTGGATGGTCCACATCAAAGGTGGGCTCCACATGATGGGCGGTGGATATTGAAGGTGGGCCCCACATGATGAGAGGTAAGACCAACATTAAGGTGGGCCTACATAATGAGTGGTGCACATTAAAGGTCAGGCCATAGTGATGAATCACCCATATCCAAGGAGGACCCAGTATGATGGATGGTCCACATTAAAGGTGGGGCTTACACAATGAATAGCCCACATCAAAGTTTGGCCCCACATGATGGATGGTGGATGTGAAGAGGACAAAATTTAAGAGATAATTGCATATGATTTAGACCATCCATATCAATTGGGACACACCTTTAATTTTTATCCCTCCTAAAAAGCCACCTTGACGGGATGATCTTCCTCATCTAATTAATGGTTAGGAGAATTGGCAATATTAATTATCATGAGGTCTGATTGTTGATATGGACCATCCATCAAGTGAAGCCCACCTTTAATTGCCAGACCCTTCAAAAAGCTTCTCTCATCAAAAGTTCCCAACCATCCAATCAATGGATGAGAAATGAAAATCTATATTTATATACTTAAAATGGCCAATCATTGATCTAGTTGATCCACCATGCGGGGCCCACAGTTAACTTCTGATCCATCCCAAAAGTCAGTTTGATAGGATAATCTAAACCATCTTATCAATGGATTCGAAAATGGACGACCCATATATTGATCATATATTGGGAAGGTTTGATAATTGATCTATGTGACCTATCATGTGCGGTCACCTTTTTTTTACCGTTAGTCCCTCCCAAAACTTGCCATAATTTGATGCTTGTGAAATGGGTGGTCTATATCAATATAAGTATAAAATGTCAATTGTCTCCATCAAATGGAGCCAACCTTTTATTGTTGATAAAAGAATCACTTTTAATTTGATGATGTTTGATGATCCAATAAATGATGAGAGGGATGGGCAACTAAAGGTGGGCATTGCATTGAGGCTCCTAAACTAAAGGTGGGCCTTAAATAGTGGATGAATGAAAATTACACATGCAACATGGTGGATCCCTAAGAGCTTGGGTGTTTTATACAGCTGCCTAAAACAACTGTTGGCAGGCATGCCTGTCTTTGGACTGGGATTCCGCAGGCTGTGGAACTTCATTTATTTGTTTTATTAGCCATATGTTAATTTTATTTCAGAGCGTCAGCCAAAAACTGAGGCAGATACAAATCTCAGGACTAGACCACAGGAAACGCAGTGATTGAACCTAACTATTAAACATCATAGGGCACATTGCAATGTTTAGTTGCCATCCAATATGTTGCCATCCAAACGTAGATGAAGAGAAAATAAAAATAACAGCTTGATCTCGACACTTTTGTGGCCCTGAAGAAGTTTTTAATGGTGGGCGTTCAATCACCCCTCTTTCCTTTGGTGTGGGCCACCTGAGATTTGGATTGGCCTCATTTGATCTCATTTTCCAAAATGAGCTGGCAAAATGGATGGACGGTGTGGATGAAACACATACATCATGGTGAGCCCATAGAGCACCAACTAGTACCGGCCTTGTTACTAAAGGGGTCGCTACGGAATCCGAGTACAGCTACTTTGCTGCACTTTTGATTAGGAGAAGCATCACCTATGAGGTACACTCCACTAGAGTGGAGCTACATCAAAAAAATTTGTACACAGGAATCTTGTATGCCGAGCAAGATTGTCCAAATTGTGGGCCGTATGTAATTGATCATATTCCAAAATTCACTTTGATCACATGACACTTAGGGCTTCATTGGATGCTAACCAATAAGCCACTTTTTTAACTTACGTAAGTTAATAAGTTAGTTTTTCAACTTAAGTTTATTTTGTAAGCCCAACTTGGGTGATGGGGGTTCTTATCCTTGCCTTAGGGACTTGGGGAGTTTCAACACAAGGTCTGAGGTTTGAGTTCCATAGGTAGTGAAATCTCAGTACGTAGGGTTGTCAACGGATCGGATCTTGGTTCGGATCCACTTTGATTTTGCTAGATTCGGATCAACGATCCGGATCAATGGGACGGATTTGGATATTGTTAATCAAATCTGTTAAAATTTTAGGTCGGACGCGGATTACCTTTGATCCGCTCTGTTTAAGATCCGATCTGAATTTAAAATAAATTAAATAATATTATATGTTTTTTATATAAATACATATAATAAAAAACCACATATATTTTATCTCAAGAGGACCACAATATTTACCATCCAACCCGTTGAATGGTATCCAAATGTATTCGGATCAGGTCGGATCGGAGTCGGACCATCTGGATCACAAATCGGGTTGGATTCAGATCAGCCCAGATCCGCTCCAAATTCGATCCATTGACAGCCCTACCAGTATGGCGTGAGTAGGTAGGTGCTCAGTGAATTATTTTTTGCTTGCTTTTTAACTTTTAACTATTTTAATTTTTGTGTGTTTCCCTCTCGTCTCTCCATGTGATGGATGGTCTATATCAAAAGAGGCCCCACATTATAGACAGTCAACATTGAAGGTGGGGCTCACATGATGGATGGTCCACATCAAAGGTGGGCCCCAACACCTTGATCCATAGCTCAAGTGGTAGACTAGTGAAGATAGCCTTGCTTCAAGAGAGATCTTGGTATTGATTCCCAAGTTGGGGTGGCTAACATTGTACAGTGACTAGTAGTGGGGGTGGGTGTACTAACAGTGGGGTGTGTGTACTAACCCCCGAAAAAAGAAGGTGGCCCTATGTGATAGATGCCCCATTATTAATGTGAGCCCACGTAACAGATGGTCCACATGAAAGGATGGACCCTAATGATGAATGACTCACATCCAGGGCAAGCCCCACATGATAACGGCCTACATTGAAGGTGGGGCCCACATGATAGATAGTCCACAGGAAAGGTGGGTTTCACTAGACATTAGATGGACATGGAAAATGGGCTCCGGCTCAAGGTGAGATTCATATAATGGATGGTACACATTAAAGGTTGGCCCCTAATGATGGATATCCCACATCCAAGGTAGGTACCACACGATGGACAACCCACATTGAAGGTGGGGCCCACATGATGGATGGTCCAAGTCAAAGGTGTGCTCCACATGATGGGCACTGGATATTAAAGGTGGGCCCCACATGATGGACGGTCCACAACAAGGTGGGCCCCATATAATGGACGGTCCACATCACAGGTTGACCCCTAATGATGAATGACCCACATCAGGATGACCCACATTGAATGTGGGGCTCACATGAAAGCTAGTCCCACATTAAGGTGGGACCCATATAATTGACAACTTACATCAAAGGTTGACCCCTAATGATGAATGGCTCACATCCAAGGTAGGTCCTTCATGATGGACGATGCACATTGAAGGTGGGGCCCACATGATGGATAATCCACATCAAAGGTGGGCTTCACATGAAGGGTGGTGGATGTTGAAGGTGAGACCCACATGATGGATATTAACATTGATGGTGGGCCCCACATGATGGATGATCTATATTAAGGTGGGACCCGCACAAGGATAGTTTACAACGAAGGTCGGCCTCCTAATGATGATTGACCCACATCCAAGGCGGGCCCCCGCAGAATAGATGATCAACATTAAAGGTAGGCCCGGTAGGCCCGCATGATGGACAACCCACATCCAATGGTCGACATGATGGACGACCCATATCCAAGGTGGTCCCATATGATGGATAGCCTACATCGAAAGTGAGCCTCACAAGGTGGATGGTTCACATTGAAGGTTGGCCCCACACGATGGACAATTCACATTAAAGACAGGGCCAAGGTGGGTCCAACATAATGGATGGTCCACATCAAGATTAGCCAACATGATGGACGGTGGACATTAAGGGTGGACCAAACAAACTTGAGGGATAAGTAATTATATGATATTAGAAACCAACCAACCTTTTCTACCTTCTAGCAAATAAGTATATTGTTTACTAAACATATTTGTTGAATGTGTAGAAATCAAAATAAGTTACTTGAAGGATAAGTAGCTTATGTAACATTATCTTGTTAATTGACACCAATGGTTAGGATTGCTTGAGTAGTGTGAGTTTTGGGTTATGCTCTAACAATTTGGATGGTCCGGATCGATGGGTGCACATGTCAGAGTTTTCGGTTAATGAGTCGCTGCCATTTACAATAGATCTCATACACCAAAAATTTGGTGGGTATATTATCTGTGCCAATAGAAACGCCACATCACACCCGTAGATTTACATGGTTCCATTGATCAGTCATGGCAATGAAATTGTGATGTTGAATGATCCTAGCCATTGGATAAGTGAACTTAATTTGGCAATAAAATTTGCTTGTTGTCCAAAAAATAAGCTATTGATGACACGTTTATTAACTGTTGGATTGCTGAAACAGAAATCAGATGCATTTTTTAGCTATTTTGGCTGGAAATCTAAAACATGATTTTAGTCATGTTGCAGCAGGCTAAGAAAAATGATGCAATGGGTGGACCTAATTAACCCTGCTCAGGGCTAGCCAGCCTTGTTTATTCCTCAAGCATGAAATTTAGGAATGGGCCTTAGCCCATTTATTCAATTGGGCTTCAAAATTCATGACTCGGCCTTGCTTCTTCTTTTTTTTTTTTTCTTTTTTTTTAATGGGTTAGTTCGCACACCCCATTGTTAGCACAGCCACCCACCCCGGTTAGTCACATCACAATGTTAGCCACCCCCACTATGAGAATCAATGCCATGACCTCAGTGTTGAAACGAGGCTATCTTCACTCATTCTGCCACTTGACTCGGCCTTGCTTGTGACAACCTTTGGGCTCCAGCCAGGCTTCATTATGAAAAGCTGCACCTGGGTCTAAGCAGGGTGTCTCAAGGCAAGTCGAGGCCTTAGGCGAGGATCCAAATGAGGCTTTTTTTAATTTAAATTATTAATAAAAATAATATTAATTAAAAATAATAATTATATATAATAAAAATACTATTAAAAAAAAGGATAAATTAGACAACGTTTAGTCTTTGGAGAAGGTTTTTCCTAGTTACTACGGACCATCATCGGATGAGCACATGGATAAAAAAAAAATGGTATTGGAGCCCATGCCCTTAAATGAGGTGGAAAAACTAATGGAGGGTATGGATATACAAAACATATATTAAGGTGGGCCAGGATGTGAATTGCCTACTAGCACTATGCCCAGCTTAATGTTTATCCTCACTGTCTATCTATTTTAGATAATTATTTTAGGGGCATGAGGCCACAAAATGAAGTAGATCCAAATCTAAGGTGGACCACACCATGGGAAAATGGTGGTGATTGAATGACAAACATTAAAAACTTCCTACAGCTTTGTGATATTTATTTGCCATTCAACTTGTTGACAGACTTGGATGAAGGGAAAACACAAACATCAACTTGATCTAAAACTTTTGTGGCCCCCAAGAAGTTTTTAATGGTAGGCGTTCATTCACTGGTGTTTTCTGGTAATGTGGTCCACTTGAGATTTTGATCCGCCTTGTATTTGGGCCTGTACCCTAAATGAGCTGGCAAAATGGATGGATGGTGTGGATAATGCACATGCATCATGGTGGGCCTAAAGAGCAGTGTGAGTAGGCACCCCTTGGACAGATTAGGTGCGCCCCGGCCATACCCAACACAGTGCGGCCCTGAACATGGGCCCCACCTTATTCTATATATTGTATATCCACTTTGTACATCTGTTTTGTCGGACTATTTTAGGTCATGATCACAAAAATAAATCAGATACATATCTTAGGTGGACCATACATAAAGAAACCGTGGTGATTAAATATTAAAACTTTTCTGTCATCAAGCTTATATTTATTTATTTTTCCCTTCATCTAGGTCTGTGGCCCTTAGGAATTTTTAACACTGAGCGTTTTATGGCCATTTCTTCCTATGGTGTGGTCCACCTGAGATTTGGATCAATTTCATTTTTGGCATCATGCGCTAAAGTGAGCTGGAAAAACAGATGGATGGCATGGATATGCAATACATATATTAAAGTTGGCCCCACAGTCAGGGCCGCAACTAATCCCCTCTCGCAATCCATGTCCAGTGGGCCCACTGAATTGGGCACTGCGGCTGCGGACGGATCATGTAAGCGTGTTGTGTACTGAGTAACTCAGTACACTACAGCGTAATGAGTAGACTCTGTGGGGCCACTGTGACACATGTGTCTTATCCACGCCGTCTATCTGTTTTATCAGCTAATTTTTGGGGCATGGGCCTAAAATTCAAGCATAGCTCAAGTGGGCTACACCACAAAAATACAATGTACACCACAAAAAAATGTGAGTGAAACGCTTATCGTTGAATACTTCCTAGGGTCACAAGAGGTTTGGATCAAGCTGATATTTTTTTCCCTCCATCCATGTCTGTGACCTTATATGCAGGTTGGATGACAAATAAACACCATTGCGGGGCCTAGGAAGGTTTCAACTGTGGAAGTCATCATCCCCACCGTTTCCTGTGGTGTGTCCACTTGAACTTTGGATATATTTCATTTTTGCTTATCCCCTGAGATGATCCAGAAAGATGGATGGAGGGTGTGGATAGGACATATACATTCATGGTGGGCCCTAAAATATGAGGCCTCACTTGGGGGCCTTAGGCGACCCCCTAAGCTGCCTAGCGGCCGAGCCAGGCCTGGGTCTAAGCCCTTTTGTGTGTTCGAAAGATTAGGCCTGGGTCTAAGCCCTTTCGTGTGTTCGAAAGATCAGGCCTGGGCCTAGCTAGTGTTGAGTCAGAAAAAGCATAGTTTTAAAACTCAAAGGCTCGGCTTGGCAACTCGACTAGTAAGCCAGTTGGGTTGAGCAACTCATTTGAGCTTTTTTCTAGTCCCAAACCCAAACTTCATCTAGAGTAAAAGTCGAGTCGTGTTTTCAGTGTTTTTCAAGTTTTATTAAGTCAGCTGAGTCTTGAACTAGCCATGACTGAGTCACCTACAAACCAGGTTTTTCACTTCTGAGTCTTGATGGAATATGACCGAGTCTACCAACCAAAACAGCCATGAAAGCAAGTCACATGGGTATCTTCTCTCGTGGGATTTGTAAGAACATTCATAGAGACCCTGAAAATAAAGCATTTAATACTCTGGCAGGTTGCTTCTCCATACTCATGCACCCAGAAATTGTATAGCCCAAACTGTGCCATTGGGTCAAAACCCTGAGAAATAACCGAAGGCATGAACCTAGCTGACCACTCGGTGGACATCCAACGGACGGCTAAATAGAAACTTTCAATGGTCCAAAATTAAGTAATCAATCTCCATTAATCTGAGGCCACGATCTTCTAATCAATCTGATTTCGGGTCCATGGTCCATCTACATTGTATCTGACTATATGGACTGCTTAATTTAAAGTACTAAATGCCACGTGTTCATTTTTTTCATGCGTGTGTATGGAGCACCACACTCCGCAGAGCATAAAATAACTCTATCTAAAAATGATTATGAACAAGTCACGTGCACAGATATAGAGATATGGGCCCTTAAATAATGTGAATTCAGCTATCATATCCACCCACTCGAGTTATTTGATCTACCCATACCCTCCCAAATTGTTCAAGTGGGAATATGTGTGACTCAAATCAAACCGTCCAAATCGTGGGGTCCACTGAGTAAAGGTCAAAACCCGAAAATCAAGATTGATTGACTGATCCTAACCAGTAATTATTGACATTGGTCACTTGAATTTAAACCATCAAATACTGTTCACTCAGACCATCGAATAGATGTCTATGATGATCCAATAAGGATATCAGTTTAGTGAAAATTTTCGTTTATGAAATTCTATGGTGGGTCCCAAGATTTGGACGGTTCAATTTGAGCCACGTGTATTCCACCACTAGTATCTCTGGGTGCATATGTATGAATCAGCATAGTCTGCCAAAGTATCATTTTTTTCTCATCCACCTAACCTTAAAAAATACTTTCAGGGGACCCAGCATAGATCCATTTGGGTCTCATTTGAGGTCAAATTACCAAAATATCCCTACATGTGGGGCCCACGATTTGGTGATCAAAACCGTTGATTTGGTGGGGCACACTGTGGATGGAAGATGCCCCAAAAATTACACCTACTGGTAGGAGGTAAACCTTCGGATCAGTGCCTAAAAAATGTATGGTTAAGAATAACTACAACAACGGTTTGGTGAAAAGTTCAAATATAGGATATTTGGATGGCTAAAACATTCTAACAATGGAAGCATTTTTGGGTAGCTTCCATCCCCAATGGGGCTCATCAGATCAACGACTGGATCAATTAACAATGGGTCCCACAGTTAAGAGACGAAAGTAAGGGCATCCTACTAGTTAACCAATATACCCAGAGAGAATCAAGGGTCCAGATCGATCCAATTGTTATAGCTAGAGACCAAGTTGGGTGTCAGACGTTTACCTATGGCCTACTAATGTTGGGGCATTTTCACACCAGGCTTGAGTGGGGCGGATTGTGCTAATATATGATTTTTTTTCCCTCAACCGTCTACTAGGAGGCCATTGATCAAAGGCTAAATTTCCTCTAACTCAGAGAAGTTTTGGGCCATCCCCCATCCATGATGTGAACTATCAAATCAACGGTTTGGATCATAAAAACGGGCTGCAATTACACAATCCAGCACTTCAAGATTCTGATGTAATTCCGGCACACTCCCAGTCCCAACGTGCCTATAAAATAAGACCCTCTTCGAACTTGGAAACATGCATCCACCCCCAACCGATTTGAAATGGTCCCTCCCATGCAACCCAAACTAGCCAAAGGCCTGCTGGCTTGGGCCACTCTAGCCATCTGCACTAGCCCAGGCCTCGTCGCAGGCCGCAACCAACCAGACCGCCTAGACGCCGCCGCGGAGTTCCTCGCTGCACACAACCAAGCTAGAGCTGCAGTTAGTGTGAGCCCACTTGAGTGGGACCAAACCATGGCTCTGGAGGCGGACCGTCTAGTGGGGAAGGCTTGCAAATTCACAGACCCAACACATATCGATTACAAGTATGGGGCCAGTCAAGCGTGGAACAGCGACCGTGTGAGCCCGCGTCAAGCGGTCGACATGTGGGTGTTGCGGAAGAAGTATTACAACCATGCCAAAAACTCGTGCGCACCGAAACACCATTGTGGTACGTACACTCAGGTGGTGTGGAACCGGTCCCTTATGTTAGGGTGCGCCCAGAATTTGTGTGCTCAGGATGGTACTTTCACTCTATGTTTGTACTCTCCACCGGGAAATATTGTTGGAGAGAAACCTTACTAGAGAATAAAGGTACAGAATGTAATATATAATATCGACACTTTTGGATGCGTTTGGGTGCTTGCCTGAGCGAATCCAATAGCAATAATGCAAGTCGACAATAGAGTGGTAATAAGATTGAAGTTATAACATTCGTCCACTTATGTATTGATGATTTAGGATGCGTTTGGGTGCTTGAGTGAATCCAATTGCAATAATTCGAGTCAACAATACAGTGGCAATAAGATTGAAATTATAGCATTTGCCTACCTATGTATTGATGATTTAGAACGTGTTTAGGTGAACGAGCGAGTTCAATAGCAATAATTCAAGTTAACATTAAAGTGATAATAACATAGAAATTTTAGCCTACCTATGTATTGATGATTTAAGATGTGTTTGGGTGCCCGGGCAAATCCAATAGCAATAATTTAAGTTGAAAATAAAGTGGTAATATAAAAATTTTTGCCCACTTATGTATTGATGATTTAGGATGTGTTTGGGTGCTTGAGCAAATCCAATAGCAATAATTCAAATTAATAATAAAGTGGCAATAACATGGAAATTTTAATATTCACCCACCTATGTATTGATGATTTAGGATGCGTTTGGGTGCCGAGCATATCCAATTGCAATAATTCAAGGCAACAATAAAGTAGTAATAAGATCAAAATTATAAACTTTGCCTGCCTATGAATGTATTTCATTTTTATATGCTTTCATGAATAATATTGGAAGGATGTTAGGGCCTGTTTGGCACCCTTTATCACATAATGCACATAAAACTCTTAATAGAGGTTATGAGAGTGTATTATGTATTGACGCTTTGGTATGCGTTTGAATGCCCAAGCAAATCCAATTGCGATAATTCAAGTCAACAATAAAGTGGTAATAGGATCGAAATTATAAACCTAGCTTGCCTATGAATGTATTTCATTTTATATGCTTAATTTCATGAATAATGTTGGAAGGATTTTAGGGCCCCATTGGACCCTTTTATAGCATTATGCGCATAAAATAAGGTTATTTTTATGAATTTATTTTGTGGTGGACACTTAACATGCTATGAATGTAGCATAGTTAGCAAAATATCACTATTTTACCAGAAAAAAAAAAATCTTGATCATAGTTGAAGAGGCATTTGTGATGTGGACGGCTGCCATTAAAACATTTCTAAATTTTGTGTGGGGTCCACTGTATTTTGCATATGCCATCTTGTTCATTAGAATAAGTGTACCACCAGGAGTAAATGGACACCCCTCAAAACTACATTACAAAACTTCAAATCATGCGCTAGTTCCCAATGATGGGCCATCCTGATACATTGCTTAGGTGGCCACACCATGAGAGACAATGGGAATGGGATGCCAACCGTAGGTTTGTGCGTGGGGGCCACCATGATATGCATCTTTCATCAAATCCGTTCATTTGCATGACTTAAGAAGGACGAATGGAATATACAAAAATCAAATTGATCCAAAACTTAGGCAGGCCACAACGTGTGAACATGGAAGCTTAGGAGTTTACATTTGCTCCCGTTATTCTTGACCATTTGAGCTTGATCTTCTGTATGAGTACAATAAAAGCAATGACTATCACTAGATGAATGGATTGGATTTCACATATAAAAAATGGTGGGCCTAAAAAGTTGGATGCCTAGCTTAGTGGACTGGAATCCTCTGCAACACACACAACGCGTAGAACACCCAAGCTCTTTGGGGCCACCATGTCTTATATGTGAAATCCACTCCGTCCATCAGGTGTGTTTCTCAATGCTAGAATGTGGGGTAGAGAATTGGGTGGGCAACACCATAGAGAACAATGGGATGGAACTCCAATCGTAGGTTTGAGTACTTGCGGCCACCTTGGTTTGTATCTTTCATCAAACCCGTTCATCAGGTTTGAATCACATGGATGAATGGATGATACAAAAGTAAGCCTGATCCAAAATCCTATAGGTCTATCACGCATGAACTCAAGAGGTTTTGGTCACAATTTTACATTATCCCCATTGTTTTGGCACATACGAGTGTTCAACGGAGATAATCTTTTATAGGTCGGTTAAAAATGAGTGTTATGACCTAAAGGACGGAGTGGATTTCACAATTCACATATAAAACATGGTAGCCCAAAGAGCTTGGTTGCTTATGCAGTGCTATATGTAGGGTTGTTAATGGCACGGATCTTGATCCGTATCCGATCCGATTTATTCGGATCAATAATCGGATAATCGGGTTGGATACGGATATCCAAAGATGATCCGTTTAATATTCGGGTCGTATTCGGATCAACCTTGATCCGGCCCGTTAACGACCCGACCCGACCCGATAAAATAAATAAATAAATAAAATAAAAACAGACGAGTATCTCTCTCTCTCTCTCTCTCTCTCTCTCTCTCTCTCTCTCTCTCGGATATCGGGTCGGATCATAATCAGATCAGAAACGGATTTCAAAAAATTTAAATGGGCCGGGTTCGGATCATATACTTGTGATCCGAATCGGATTCGGGTCGGATATATCCTTAATCAAGTCGGATACGGATCATCACTGATCCGCCCCGTATCCGACCCATTGACAGCCCTAGCTATATGATAGACATCAGCTTCAAGGGAGGGACGTTGCACCTCCACACGTGCAGCTGCAAACAGCAAAGATCCCGTCCAGCAGTTCAGCCAATGCATCTCCAACGCTTGAGGCAGAATTGTAAGAGCTGAAAACTTCCTCTGTATTGTTGTACGTGTGGTGGATGTTGGGAACGTTCAGTTGTCGGAGATAGAGGCTGAAGGACGGCTGTTTTAGCCAGTCGAGTGTGCAGCTGCACGTGTGAAGGTGACGTCCACCATGGAACGTGAGATGTGTTGTATTTTAAAAGAATTTTAAAATTGAAATGTGTTTCAAATTTGGATTTCCGTTTATGTTTCTCTTTTGGAAAAAGATTTGTCCTTTAGTGCTACTCTTTAGTCCCACATCGGAAATGAATAAAAGAAATCTTAAAGTTATAAGATGGAGTTTTGACATTGGGCTTGAGTCCCTTGAGCCCCTTTTCAGGGGCATGTGAATTTAGTTCGATGGGGGCTATGCCATTAGCTCAAATCTATGCCACTGACTACATGGACGTGCACCGGTGTTGGGCCAGGCTCGGGTCCGAGTCCATGTGGGATTGAGAGTACACTTGCACTAAATGGTTTTCCGTGAGTATACTCGCACCTGTTTTTTTGCGTGAATTTTCAAACTAGAGAGATGCATCTATTCGGGTGGTCGCTCCTGTTGGGTTTAAACCCAACGGACCTAACCCATTTGAAACAATGCTTCAGACACCTAATCTCAATCTATATATAGACCTATCCTCTAATTTTTTTTTTTATCAATCTGAAATTAGATTTTCCTTTTGGTTCTTCAAAATCCTCTCTGGTTCATTACTGTCTTGTCAACTGAGTTTGCAAGCGAGTCAATCACTTCGGGTTTAAGTTCTGCACGCTAGTTCGGGCCTGTGTACAGCGAGTGCACCTTTGGGACCGGGGCAATACTCATTGTATCCTGGAGGCCAACTGTCCAAGAAATCCTGTTGCATTTGGGACGCGGCCCAAAGATGACAGATTTGGTTTCAAGCCAAGTGACTCAGTCACGCCTCGACTCAAACACATAAGTTCTTTACCTTTTTAATTTATTATTTTAATTCTGTTTTCAATTTTTCATCTACTGTTTTCAGCAATTAAATCCAACAAGATGGTGTGGGGTCCACATGGATGATCTCCTTGAAATGCAGCTCGTGCGAAGGACAATGGACGGTTCTTGGTAGCCGACAGATTGGTGGGTTGGACGGTGGATGACTTGATTTGTGAGCTGAAGGAAGATGGGTCCACCTTGATGTCCGTTGAATGTGCTGGAGAGGTGGACGGAAGCTGGCCGTCAGATGATTGGTGTTCATGTGATGGATGTCCACTTTGAGCTTGAGCTCGAGTTTCACGTGTGGCACATGTGGACCATCCACCATTTTGGCCATCAACATGCATAACTGATCCCATGTGTGGACATGTAATCTTGATAATTCAAACTTGCATGATTGCCTAATCATGACCATCCAAACAAGCACAGCCTGGATTTCCAATGAGCGGTTATGATGTGGTCTATCGTAGAATACGGCTCAATCTTCCTTAGGACTACCAGTTAACACACTTAATCTTGCTTTCTTTTGGGCCTTAAAGCGTCATAAGAAGCACATATCATCTTCAGCCTCTCCTAATCTCCTAAACAATAAAAATTCATCTAGTGATGGGTAATTGATCGGAAAACTAATAATAATACTCTTAATAATTAGAGTTAATTATACAAAATTAAGTATTTATCACTTGAGCAGTGAAGATGGGGGAGATTAAAGTCACGGTGGAGATTGTTATCAGAGTGCCTTTAAATCTTCTCTGGTGGAGTTCGGTCAACCATGACCCAGTAGGGTTGGCTGGAACTTCTTGTCTTGTTCTCGGTCGATCGTAAGTCCCTAGGTTGTTTAAGGTAGATCGGATGGAATGCAAAAGTTTTAAAAAGTACGGGATTTGTTTCTTAATCTTATACAAAAGTATATAAGGTTGTTTCTAAACAAAATTAAGGAATTGTAGAAAGAGCTTATATGTTTTTTAGGGTTTTGTAGGGGGAGAAAGTTAAGGTTTATCATCTATAAGTTGTTCCATCTCTTGTAACCTTTTTATTATAATGGATTGTTTGTCGTTTTGTACCATGGTTTTTTCTTACAAAGGTTTTTCATATAAAATCTATGTATTATCTGTGGTTGCTAATAATTTTTTCCTTCCCTATTATGTGGTGTTATTCATTTTTAGGTTACTTTCGCGCCTAAAGTCATTAATGGGTCGTTAATATTGAATCACATTCTTCTAAGACATTAATGTAATGACTCATTCATCGCCTACTGTGCATCATGAATGAAGCCCCGTGGCGGGCCAATCAATAAAAAAAAAAAAAAAATTAAGAATCCAAAAGATCTATATAGTTTAATTTTGTTACCTATCTAACACAGGGAAGGATGTCATGAGGGCGATCATCGTCTTCCTCACGGGATAAGTACCTTGAATCCACAAGGCTTCTAGGCCTCATCAACCGAACTTCCTTGAATCCATGAGGGATGAAAAGCAATAATATTTTCTAATCAATCAAAATGAAATTACAACTCTTTAAATAAATAATTCAAACTTAAGACAGTTTTAGACTTATACTCCAACTCAAACACCCTAAAAAGTGTGACTTACTATAAATAGTAAACTTACTATTCATAAATGACCTCTATTCATACTAAATTTTACGGATCTTGGGTAAAAATAGTAAGTGTCCAGTCCAACCTAACCACGTTATTTTCCTAACTTTTCTAAGCCCTTTTCATGTTGGGCACAACTTCTAGAACTCAAAGGATTAAAAGTCAAACTTGAACTAAAACTTAAAAACAAAAATAAACTAGACTTTTGACCATTGATCTGATGGAATCTCGCAAATCCGGCTTGAGCAATCCAGCATAGCAGGGTTGGTTGGCTTAAGGGGTGTTTGATGCATAGTATTAGAAGGGATGGAATACTATTAGGTGGGATTAACATCATTAATTTATTGCACAACGATTTCATGTTCGGTAATATCATAGTATTTTCACAGTCCAATCTTACATTTGGGATCAAATTCTTAATATGAGAAAAATACTGGATTAAGCAAAATCCTGTCTAGTGGATCATGGAATTGTAATCAACTAACCAAATTCATAGCAGATGTCGGTCACTTGTATGTATATATATATATATATATATATATATATATATATATATATATATATATATATATATATAACCATAATGTCACGCATAATGGGCATATATGGATGAACGACATGGATAAAACATATGCATCAATATGGGGCCCACATATATAGTAGATATCAAAATCCACGAAAATTCCGGATGGAACCAAATTTTCATCCCTCCTAATCCTAACCCTCCCATCCTCTCCAAACGCTGGATGGAATTTGCACAGAACCAAATGCAATTCCATCCCGCTTAATCCCATCTAATATCATATGCTAAATGCCCTCTAAATAGATTCTCTTACCCTAAAATCATATATTGGAAACACTTATCCTGATTTGGAGATACTTCTGACCTTATGGAGGTTCAATTCGTTTTCGCATGCTATTTGGTATATCTTCGTCATAAATGCATCAGCGACCCGCTCTACATTACTTTCTAAAGTCGAAGATGGCCTTCTCACGCCAGTATGTCAAAACGTCATAGAAGCAAGATGAAGCTAATCTACTCCATTGATCCACCTTTAAAATGCTCCACTAAATACGATCAATGGTTCTCATCCACAATTTCGAGGTCATAATACAACCAAGTTAGAATAACGGCAACATGATTAGAGCCGTCTCCCAACATTACATGTGGTGGAGTGATGGGTAAAATCAGGTCTGCCCGAATGTGGGGTCCAATCACAGATGGCAAATCTCAACAATCAAACCCATGTATGGGCAAAAGTGAAGGTGGAAACAAAACCAACGGCTACTAAAGCACATCACATGGCTGCCTCTTGTGATTGGGTTTGCAAGAACTTTCACAGAGATCTAAGAGAGAGAAACTGTGATACTCTGGCAAATTGCTCATGGAAACAGAAATTCCACACGTGTCATGCATATGTGCCATAGATCGGTTAAATGGAAAATGATCAATGGTCCAAAATCAAGAAATAAAGGTCTATTAATCTGAGGCGAGGATCTTCTAATCAATTTCAATTTGGATCTAGGCTCCATCTACAATGTATTTGACTATTTAGACTGCTTAATTTGAGGTACCATATGCCACATTTGGAATTTTCTCACGCGTGTGTATGGAGCACCACACTCTGCCAGAGCATCAAATCACTCCTCAAATCTGAAACTGTTTAAAAATCAACAAGCCACGTGCCCAAATCTAGAGACAGGGCCCTTAATTAATGTGAATCAGGTTATCACATCCACCCACAGGAGTTATTTGATTTACCCATGCACTTACAAATTGTACTACAATCAAACCGTCCAAATCGTGGGTTCCACTGTAGATAGTTCAAAACCTTAAAATCAGATTGATTGAACGGTCCACACATTTATCGATTGAATTCGACCGTTGAATATTGTCCATTCTGACGATTATTTTAGTGTAAGTTTTGGTTTATGAAATTCTAGTGTGGGTCCCAAGAATTTGACGGTTTGATTTGAGCCACATGTATTCCACTTGAATAATTTGTTGGTGCATGTGTATGAATCAGCATGCTCCACCAGAGTTTTTTTTTTACCTCATCCACCCAACACAGCACCTTCATGGGGACCAACTCCAAGCATCGTCCACGGAAGCGGATTGGAAGTTCCTGGGGCCACTGTGATGTTTGTGAGAAGTCCACTCCGTTCATCCGTTTTTCTAGATCATGTTAGGACATGAACCCAAAAATGAGGTAGATTCAATACTCAAATGGGCCACACGACATGAAAAAGTGAGGATTGAATGTCCACCTTTGAAACATTCGTGGGCCACAGAAGTTTTGGATCACTCTAATAATTTTTGTGTTTTAGTTCATCCCAGTAGGAATGACCTTATGAACGGTTTGGATAGCATATAAACATCAGGGTGGACCCCAGGAAGGTTTCAACGGTAGGCGTTTCCCGACCCACTTTTTCCTGTCGTGCGGCCCACTTGAGTATTGGGTCTGACTCATTTTTCGGCTCACGTCCTAACATGAGCTGGAAAAACGGATGGACGGGAGGGATTTCTCACAAACATCACTGTGGGCACCAACTAGCTCCTGACCGCAGGAACTTCAGCAATCCTGATCGAAACTATTGATCTGGTGGGCCACACTGCGGACTGAAGATGACCAAAAAAATTCACGTACTATAAGGAGTCAAAACCTTCGGATCAGTACCTAAAAATGTACACTTGAGAGAAAAACTGCATTGACGGTTTGGAGAAAAGGCCATAGATCAGATGGCTAAAGCAATCTAAGTATGAAAGAATTCCAGGGCAGCCCCATCCACAGTAGGTCCCATCAGATCAACGGCTGCGTCACCGAACCATGGGCCCCACCCATCACGACGTGATCTGTCGGATGAGCGGTTTGGATCAATAAAGATGGGCCACAGTTGCGCAGACCAGCACATCGAGATACTACTCACTTTCTAGTGGATTCGACTTCGGTGGATCCCCGTATCCACCTACGTCGGTGGATCTCTGACTGTGGGGCCCATCTTGATGTATTTTTCTCATGTCCACGCTGTCCATCCGTTTCTCCAGATCATTTAAAGGCATTAACTTAAAAATGCATCAGATCTAAATATCAAGTGGACCACACCACATGAAACAGTGGTGATCAACAATTAAAAATTTCTAGTGGGCCACAAAAGTTTTGATTGAAGCTGATATTAGTGTGATACCTTCATCCATCTCTTTGTGAGCTTATCAACAGATTGGATGGTAAATAAACATTTCAGTTGCCCCCAAGAAGTTTTTAATGGTGGGAGTTCAATCACAATTGTTTCAGTGGTGTGTTCTACCTGACATTTGGATCTGCTGTATTTTTGGGATCTTTCTTTAAAATAAGATGAAGAAACAGATGGACGGCATGGATATTAGATAAATACATAAAGGTAGACCCACAGTGAGCTATCCACCGAAGCCGTGTCCATTTCTAATACATCAGAACCTCATAATTCTAGTACACCAAAAGCCAGCTTAGAAATCACGTTCTCACTCCCAACGTTCCTATAAAATAAAAGCCTCTTCATACCTTATGCACTCACACCCAACCCATATGAAATGGTTCCTCTCATGCAACCCAAACTAGCCCAAGTCCTGCTGGCTTGGGCCACTCTAGCCACCTGCACTGGTCCAGGGCTCGACGCAGGTCACTGCCAACTGGGCCATTTGGATGCCGCTGCTGCCGAGTTCCTCACGGCCCACAACCAAGCTAGAGCTGCTGCTGGCGTGGCCCCACTTTGTTGGGCTCAACCGGTGGCCGCGGTGGCTAGCCGCATTGTGAGGTACCAGAGAAACAAGAAAGGGTGTGAAATGCCGGACGATGTGAGCATGGACCGCCTGAATAATAAGTTTGGGTACAACAGAGGATGGTATGGCGGGCAGGCGGGCCCACGTCAAGTGGTCGACCGGTGGGCGTCGGAGAAGAAGTACTACAACCATGCGAAAAACTCGTGTGAACCACAGCACCAATGTGGCTTGTACACTCAGGTGGTGTGGAACCGGTCTGTTGAGTTGGGGTGCGCCCAGGCTACATGTGCTAGCAATGCTACAGTCACTCTATGCTTATACTCTCCACCTGGAAATTATGTGGGAGAGAGCCCTTACTAGAGAAATGAGGAGAGTCTGTAATATGAATGGACGCTTTAGGTTGCGTTTGGGTGCTCAAATCTATTCGAATCGCAATAATTCAAGTAAAAAATAAAGTGGTTAGGACTGAAATTAGGATTGCTCAAGTTGCAACTTGAAATGGGTGGAATTGCAATTTAGGGGTTTGGTTGTCATTGTCAGGTAAAAAGGTATCTTCTACATTTGGATCATTCTTCAGTTTCAAATTGTATTATTGCAGTTCAGTTCAATGGTATATCCAAACATGCCCTAGAAATTGTTTGAAAGGTTAATGCAAGGTATAAAAATAAGTGGAACTTTATTGCTCTTGTTTTGTTCTTGGAATTTGATAATTACTACCTTCTCCTTATGATAGATATGATGCACCCTTTTTTTTTTTTTTTTTTAGTGCAATTTTGTTAGGATGTGATCCTAAAAAGCTCTGTGGGACCCACCATAATGTCGATAAGATATCCCCCTCTGCCCATAAGTTGTTCCAAATCATGTTAGGGTGTGAGCTCGAAAATCAAGTTCACAAAAACTCAAGTAATTCACACCAGAAGACACAGAATGAGAAAGCCCACCAATCAAACCTTATTGAGTCCATTGGCATTTTTGGATTAGACTTATATTTGTCTTTTCCATTAATCCTGGTGAGAGGTGCCTTATGAACAGGTTGGATGCCATGTTAGCGTCATGGTGGGCCCTAAGAAGGTCTTATTGGTAACCGTCTCCACCCCACATGGTTATCTCCTGTAGTCTGACCTGGACACTTTAGTTTTGGAGCTGCCTGACTTTTGGACTAATATCCTAAAATGATACGGCCTAGCTCATGAATTAGGTGGATGTTACAAAGTAATTATGGTGATCATGCATACTTGCTCTTTGTAGTATAGGCTCTCTGTAAGTAGGGAAATTCATGTCTGACTTCTTCTATATTTTTCGCTCCTGTAGGGCTGTAGTAGGATGAAAATGGTAGGCCCCACCATGAACATCACCCTTCTTTAAAATTGCAGATTTACTCGCTAGGTGGGCCACACCTGTACTCCAATGAATAGGCTCATTGCCTACTGACACGTCTGATTTTTGTGCGAGGTTATCTTCATGATGGGGCCTAATGTTTTCATGGGCTCGATGGATCATGAACTCATATATAAAGTAAAATCATCTCTGCCGGATGGTACTTTTGATATTTTAATTTTAGAATAGCACATTGTAGACACCCCACCTTCGGCTATATTGTTGGAAGAGATAACTGGATGAATGGAGGACCATACCCCCAAATCCCAAGTCCAAACTCAGCCAAACTCACCCTTGTAAGCACCATTCCATAGCCCAGATTAAGCCTGAACCCAGTCAACCCAGTCTTAAACATCAGCCTGAAAAACCCACCAGAAAAAAGGCCAGTCAAAAAATTCCTAAAAAAGTCAAACTCACTGAGTCAACCCGCTGAGTTAACCCGCTGAGTCAACCCGTCGAGTCAAAACACCGAGTCAACCCGTCGAGTCAACCCGTCGAGTCAAATCACCGAGTCGACCCGCTGAGTCAACTCACTGAGTCGACCCAGCGAGTCAAACAGCAGCCCCAAGGTAACAACCGTACATCGCTGGAAACCGAGGAGCGGCCGTACGGGCGGCCCACAGCAGGCCGCCCGGAATAAATTACGAGCTCTGCCACTGCTCGCTGCTATAAATACCCCCCTCCCCTTCTCATTTTGACATCCATTCGAAGCCCATTCAGCCCGAGTGCGATCCGAGTCCCCTTTAGTCCATTTTTCCACCAAGGAGAGCCCGAGTGAGGAGAGCCTAACCCTGGTCCAGCCCAGCCTGACCACTGGTCCAAGCCTCCCAAGCCATCCAAGTCTTGATCCAGCCACTCAAAGCCAATCCTTGCGACACCTCCGTCCATCCAGCTATTCTTTTCCAGCATCATCTCATTCGCATCTAGCATAAGTGCAACATTTATTTTTCTTCCAACCCCCCTGCTTCACTACAAGCACATTGATTATTCAAGCACACCGCATATGTCTTAAATTAAGCACATGTCAGTTCGAGCGTATGCTCTGGGCTTGCCCGTTGTTGGAACCTGCCCATCAGAAACTCTTACTATTCAGACCTGCATTCACGTACATATCACTATAAGCACTTTGAATATTCAAGCACACAGCATGCATCATCTCGCATAAAGCACCTGTCAGTTCAAGCGTACGCTCTGGGCTTGCCCGTTGTTGGAACCTGCCCATCAGAAACTCTTACTGTTCAGACCCGCATTCATGCATCATGTCATCCATGAGAATATACGAGGATTAAACTAGATTTTCAAGTATTCGATCGATTCTGTGAAGTAGAAACCGTACTTCGGTACGGGCAGTGTGTGGGGTGCTTAACCTCTTCCCACCCTGTAACCGTGATCCCTTACCTTGAATCTCTGATCGCAGATCAATAGGAGTCATTTTAGATGAAGGAATCTTCGGATTCCCTTCTCTAACGTTTCTACGGGGTCTAGCCGACTGTAGATTCGAAGTAACTGGCTAGTGGCGACTCTGGTCTTATATAAATTCACTTAAACACATCCAGCTTAACACGACTACCAAACAAAGCCTTCGAGAACGAGGCAAGCCAGTGGCACAAACGGCAATTTTGCACTCACGCATCATCCTCTCCTTCTTTTCCCGAAAGGGGAAGGGGCGAGAACGTCGTCGTGTGGGAGCGCGGAAAATCGACGAGGGTCCACACACATTTATTACCAAACAATCTTCAAAATCATTCTAAAATAATGTTTCATATTTATCAGACAATATTCACATTTTTTGCAGAAAAAATTTCTGTTCTTTTCATTTTTTTAATCCAAAACCATTCTTACACGTTGATGATGCCCTTGATTGGCTTGATTTCTAACAAAAATCATTTTCTGAGAACTGAGATTCCAGAAGCTAATTTTTTTTAGCTCTCATAAATCATTCATTATCTTATAGCCCCCTAACCACCGTGGATCCTGGTTGGTTGGGCAAGATCTTACACGTGATTTCCAGCTCTCCCCTTTGATTGAGTTTTGGTACACAATGAAATGGAATACTACTCTCCCACACATGCAGTGTGCATGAAATGCTGGCCATTCATCAACTGAAGCCATTGTACATGTGCCGTGGTTCAAAAATAGGCCAATCAGATTGTTAGGTAGGCCACACATGCATAAAATATGAAAACCTGCCATTGATTCAAATCCACGGTGGACGTGTGCCCATCTTGTGATCTGAGTGGTATAACTTTCAGGACACAACATATTAATGTGGCCCATCTAATGAGCGGTTTTGATGTTCAAGACACATGAAATAGGGACGTGATGGGACAGTACATGCACTACCAAACTGCAGTCCCACTCCCACGGTGTGCATCCTCAGCCTCATGTGCCAACATGCAAGATCTGAGCCTCTCATTAGGTAGACTCACCGTTTTATTCCCGGAGCTAAAAATCTAGCGGACCTGCTCATCTGATGGGCCACGCAAGTATATCAAATGAAGACTGCTGGTCGAACTTTTAACGGACCATTTTCTTGGGGCATATGTGGTTCACCAGATCAATAGACTAGCCTGAGTTTTGGCTTAGATGATCTACGCAATGGACCACCTAGGGCCATAGGCTGGGTTGGGGTCTTTCCAAGGATACGCCTAAGTTAGTGTTTGCCACTAATGAGAACTAAATGTGGCAACCGATCACTGGTCCACATGGAATCCATGGTCATAATCGTGGATAGAGTGAGAAGAAAATCAAACTGATCAGATAATCCTAACCATCCAATTGGTGGCCACCAATTACAATTAAACGAAAATGGTCAGTCATTCAAATTAATTGGGCAGATCTTCTCATCCAAGAGGTTTTCTGGCTATGCTCGAGGGACTCATATGAACAGTCTGGATTGTAGAGCATCTACCGCACATATGCACCACAGAGTTGCCTCAAATCAGATGATCTCACCCCTTAAATTGGTGGCCCTTGATTTGTTGAATGTAGAGCTGGGATTAGTAATACTATTGTAATACAAATAGTAATGGCTAGCCCTTCCCAAGCATAAACCATGCAGCACTTACAGTATGGTCACCTAAGTACGGACCGTCATCAAATCAACTATGTCCATTTTAGTCCAATGACTAAATGGATCATTGATGATCAAGAAGATGACAGAGCGCTATATCCTAAAGCAGCTCCGTAGCATGGGAGAGGGAAGCACGTACTATCAAAGGATGCTTAAGGCGCATGGAAGCCGATTGCGTCCTGTCCTGTCCTGCCCCACCTCGACAAATTACCATCCAGGCAGATCTGTGGAACGGTCCACCGTGATGTATCTGTTTATCCACTCCATCCAACCCTTTTATAAGATCATTTTAAGTCATGAGCCCAAGAATGAGACAGAACCAACGCTCAAGTGGACCACACCACAGATGACTATTGCATTAAATGCTATGGTGTGGTCCACTTGAGCGTTGGCTCTGCCTCGTTCTTGGGCTCATGCCTTAAAATGATCTTATAAAAGGGTTGGACGGAGTGGATAAACAGATGGATCATGGTGGCCCCCTCCACATCTGCCTGAATGGTAATCCGTCCAGGTGGAGGCAGGACACAATTCGCATCCAAGGCATATGGGGTCCTACCTACGCGCCATGCGTTCAATACCAAAAAATCCTCTGGGGAGCTGCAGGGATGACAAAAAGAGGGTGCTTTCCTGTGTTGTACTGAAAAAAAGGACCTAAGAAGAGCGTCTTCTCTTTAGTTTTCTTCCTCTGCGCCTGCTGCCACCTCACCCGCATTAGAGGGGAAGATTAGCAAAGCAGGAAAAGACAAGGAAGGGGAAGCAGCATCTTATTCTCTTTGCTAGAACTTCCATTTAACTACTTGTGGACATGAGAGGGCACAATAGAACACGAAAAGCAAAAAGAACTTGTATTGTACTGTGCTAGAACAAGAGAGCTTAGAATTTCTTGAATGCTTTAAAAAAGAGGATCTCTCCTTGTATAGAACTTTGTAGCTTCTGGCCTCTTTATATAAATGGGTAAGATGATACTACAGGATGATCATCCAACAGCTAGGAAGACTCTAAAAAGTTCCGGAATGTTTTAGAACTCCGAAATGTTTTAGAAATCTTTACAATGCTCTTAATTTCTATAAAATGATTCCAAAATGGCCAATTCCAAGTCATTTAAGGTATAGAAATGATTGATGTGTTACATAGGACTAAGATTCACAATAGAAAAGGCAGGCTTGTTAGTCAAATGCACTGAACATATGCAGATATGCATTGTTAAACCCTCAAGTGTAATGGAATACAATAACACAACACTTCACCTTGGAGATCCTTTAACAATGAAATTAAGCCGGGCCATCATGTCATCATTGTAAGCTTACCTGCGGGTCCAACCATTTCCCATGATTAAATAGATTCAAAGCAGAAAATTCCTTCCAAGAAAAACATTCTACAGACTAGCATTTTTGGTTGTTCAGCTCTACAAGGCATGCAATTCTCAAATTACAGCTTGCAACTTTAGCAAGCATTAAACAAGTAACCATAGTCGCTGAAAAAAAAAAAACAGAAGAGGAAGAAGAAGAAGAAAGTAGTAACAGCAGTAAAGATGGCATCTACTCACCAACCAAACTTTTTGAAGGCATCCCTTGTTCTCTTCCTTAGCCGAGTGAAAACAATGACCATACAAGCAATAATCCAAGGGGGGAAGTTTCCTCCTAAGAAGTTGGAGGTCTTCAACCATTCTGGAGTTTCCCTCAGAAACACTGCTAACAAAAATGCTAACACTGCTGTGCCGAACAGGATCTTTGTTATGGGTTTGATCATGGAATCCTGCAACCAACCAAAGGAATGCCAGACATTTGAGAGAGATACAGTTCTGTTGACTTTAAAAAGAAAAAAGAAATCAAAAGAAAGCTTAAGTTACTTCAATGTGCTTAAGAAAATGAGAGACATTCACGTATCAAGGTATAACCAATAAAAATAAATCTGGACATTCAGAATTTGGACATGAGAATGGGTACTGATTGGAAAAGGGAACATCTCAAAATTCTTGTAGATAGCCTCAAAGATTTTAGTAGCAAGTTGCCAATGTTAAAACAATATAATAACAGTCCCCTATTTTTCTTTAAAATTTACATATTAAATGATGCAAGTGTATCAAAACTCAAATTCATGCGCGCGTGCACACACACACGGGCCTGACTTTCAAACCCAATGACTAATTGGCTGGACATTGCCAGCCAATTTATTTAACATTGATTGGCTGAGTATTTGGCTGGTCTGCCTGATCCAGTATGCCCCAACTTATTTAACTTTGATGGCCGAGTATTTGGATGGTCTGCCCGATCTGGCCCCGACCAACTTATTTAACAATGGTAATCTGAGAAATTTGCTAGTGCATTGCCCCAGTTTGGGTCAGATCTGGTATGAGCCGCAAGGGCCTGGGTTGGGCCTGCCCCAGCATCAGCCCTAGTTTTGACATCAGTGGGCTGAGTATTTGGCTGCTGTGCCTGCCCCAGCATGGCCCAACTTATTAACCTTTGATTGCTGAGTATTTGGATGGTCTACCCATCTTAGCACTGACCAACTTATTTAACAATGATGGGCTGAGTACTATGCTATAGCACTCATTAGTTTTGGTTTTGAAACGCTGAGAGGAATTTAAGATTTTCTAAAACGAAGTTCATTAAGATTACACGATCTCCATCTAGATCAGCCCATGTTTCTCAAAAAAAAAAAAAAAAAAAAAAAAAAAAATGAAAAAATCTATTTTTAAATATACCTTAATGTATATCACCATTGATCATTG
The DNA here is from genome assembly GCA_003013855.2 of Liriodendron chinense. Lineage (NCBI taxonomy): Eukaryota > Viridiplantae > Streptophyta > Magnoliopsida > Magnoliales > Magnoliaceae > Liriodendron > Liriodendron chinense. Next base: position 22,514 of record PVNU02003941.1, on the reverse strand, counting down.
CCACTGTCAATCTCCCAATGTAGGGAGTCTCTCCCAAATCTATCCTAGATAAAAAGAGTAGACAACTTTCGTTAGAACTCTGGTGGGAGTCAGATCTGACCTAAGTTGTCTGAAGATGGATCACACACGTGGGATGTATGATCCGCAGACACGACAGAGTGTGTGGGTGTGGCCAACTACTCCTCTCTTCACTTTTCTCTCTTTTAAGATTAAAGTGAAGACATCCCAACAGGGAAGGTAATGACGTCCAAACTCTCACTCATCTCCCTCTAGGATAGGACCTTATATAAGAGGAGCTGATGCATACCATATGGTGTTCCGGCACCCTACAAACATCTGTGTACCCTACTATCAAAGATGTCCATTAATCTACTTAATCCATGCATCCCAATTGTTCAAATTTCTCTAACATCCGTGGTCACCATCCTAGGGCAATTCCACCTAGGATATGGATCAAATTACATCTCCATCATTGGATGTCCATCAAGCATGATTTAAAATAAATCAACGGTTAAAAGCAAAAGTTAACAGTTCAAAACCCACGATTAACCAATTAAAAACCTCAAAGTTGCCGGTTGACTTTATACACTTGATGAATAGTCCAAACCTTAAGATCAACCAACCACATATTCATGTCTGAGTAGACCAAATGGATCCCATGTATGATCATGCGTACTTCAGGGACTCTGATAAAGACACCCTGCTACACCTACTTTAGTGGCAATATAATAACCTCATAAGGAGAGCCAAAGCATGATCAATCAGAGCCTCTCCATCCACTCATCCTCAAGCGATGTGAATTTAATGGAGCTAGTGCAACTATAAGCCTATTCAAGTCTAGGCATGATCGGTCTCTCAGCCTTGATACTTGCAAGCGATCCATGTCAATGTAAGTGACCAAAGGCCTTATCCAAGGAACCATCCATGGCACACTTACTCACGTGGGGTGGAGAAGAAGGTAAGTCCATACCCCGTATGGACGTCTTGTGAGAGAGGGAGAGGGGTGACATCACCCACTCCCCTTCTCTCTCCTCTTTCCCTTGTATCTCTCTCCTTCCTTTTCTCTCTAAAACTAATTGGTTTCTAATTTGAATCTCCAAAAAATCCATGAAAAAAAAAAAGGTCTAAATCTGGGCGTTTTGAATTTTATGGGAATTTCCATATTTGGAAATTTCTAAAAATTAAAGGCCCATGTGTCCCATGTGTGATCATGATCGTTTTATCATGTGAAATGATGTGATGACCCACTTGTGCAGGAATTTGATTGGACATCCATGCATGGTGGGACATGTGGGGTCCATCCACAAATCGTGGGTGATGGCGCCATATGTCCAGCCCTTTATGGTAGTGTGTGGACCCCACTTTGTAGGCATACCCACACGATTACGCGATCTTGACCGTTGAATGTTGGATTTCCATTGATTATGTGTTATGGGCTTAACAACAACTACATGGTTGACAGATGGATGATCCAACACTGGACCCTACAATGTGTGGACGCACAATTGATGTTTTGGATGGATATTGCATAATTGGACAACTGTGATGAGTTGAAACTTGATCAAGCCATATCTTGCTCGTTTTAGGTCCAATTGACCTCAAATTTCACGTGGAGACGTAACTCAACGTGATGAAGAGAATGATGGTGTGGATCTGACCTTAGTGATCTGGATATGTCCTGGATTAATATAGACCATTGATCATGTATTGGATGGATCTCATTTGTTTGACATCGGATTGAGTTGAAACTTGACATGTAGCCCAATGGTGATGTAATCTTCGCATCCACCAGTCCAAATAGTGTAGTACGAAGCCCAATCTAATGGTTTTGATAGCTCGGCTTCTTATTTTGCATACAATGGTGTCTACCGAGTCGATTTGACCTAGCATGTTTAATCTTGTGGATGTGGTTCGAGTTGCCCTTTACGGCCTTATAAAGGTCGGAAAATGTCCTAGTCACATTTCTTAGAAGCAATACTCAATGCGGGAGGGCGAATAAGACAGTCCAAGCACGTGTCTTGTGGTTGAGCATATGATTATATGATGTATACTATGTATTCACTATGTGAACATGTTATTTCTTTGCCTTGAGTGTGCACTGGCAAGATAGACTTGGTGTAAATCTAGTTGATCTTAAGGTTTGGACCGTCCATCAAGTGTCTAAAGGCTGACCAGCACCTCTGAGGTTTCTAATTGCTTAACCTCGATTTTTTTGTTTAACTGTTAACTTTTGTTTTAAAGTATTGATTTGCTTTAAATCACGCTTGATGGAATCCAATGGTTGAGATTGATTTTGATCCATACCTTGGTGGCATAGGAATTCCTAGGGATGGTGACCACAAATAGTAAAGGGATTTGAACAGTTGGGGTGTATGGATTAGTAAGGTTAATAGACATCCTTCACATTAGGGTATACAGATGTTTGTAGGGTTTCGGAGCACCATATTATAAACATCTTCCTGAAATCCTAACTCCTATATAAGGTCCTATACTAAAGGAAGAGGAGAGAGATCTTTGACATCTCCACCTTTCGCCTCTTGGGACGTCTCCACTTTGAGCCAAAAGAGAGAGAAGTGATGAAAGGAAAGGAGAAGTGAGCCATGCCCACACCCTCCATCATGTCCATGCATCACATGTCTCACGTGTGTGGTCCTTCAGATGGCTCAGGTTAGATCTGACACCTACCAGGATTCTGACGTAAGCTCTCTACTTTCCTCATCTAGGATAGATCTGAGAGAGACTTCCTGCATTTGGAGATCAACATCAACAACGATCAACGGTCATATACATCAAGTATATGTAGAAATAGATTTTTCTATTTTTTTAGGAACGTGGGCTGACCTAAACAGAGATCTTGGATAAATTAATGAACTGTTTTTAGAAAATCTTATAATCCGCTGTGCTTCAAAACCAAATCCAACAGCGCCAGCCCCAATTTCAACACCAAATTACCAGCGCCTTAAAACCTAGATGGACTGGCTGATCAAACTAGTTTGCATTAAAACTGCACATTATAACAAATGAGGTCACTTAGAGGCACAATGTGGGAAGAATCTATTTGGGCCATCTAGTTCATCTAGTCTAAGCAACTAGGTTACATATTGGGGCAGGGGAACTAGTTGACTTGCTTCTTTTTAAAATTTAGATATATAAGTCATTCATGCTGAGTAGAGTCAATTCAATGACCCGCCTGTTTCAGAAATCATGATCCTAACCATTTTACTACAGATGTTTTTCTCACATGATGAACTCCATTTTATAAATTTACTCCGGTAGACATTGAATTGGTGAGATTCGGGACTAAACCGCTGACATAAACAAGTCTGGTCCGGATTTTAAAACAACGGTAATACACTATCATTAGCAAGCAAACAATTAATTGCTATGTTTTTTTAAAGGTTAATTAATTGTTACGCTACTTTAGCACATCTAAAAATGAAGGTGACTCATCCTCCTCACTGTCGGGCACATGCTGACAATATGGCACGTTATTTCGAGTAACACAATTACACAACAACCGAATCGGAGAGCCAAAACATGAAAAACAGCAGCCCACTTATGTCAATCACACAACAAGAAGACAAGCCAATTCACTTACTTGATTCGATGACAATGATGGTAGCTAGTGAACACGGTATCATTCAAGCATGTGAGCCAGCCCACCCATTTCTCCTCTTCTCTTCCTCCTTTATTGCGCACATACCCACACACACACACACACTCTCTCTCTCTCTCCCCTACCATATGCTAGCCCCCCCCCCCCCCCCCCCCCCCCCCCCCCTCGCTCTCTCTCTCTAAATAAGAGAGGGAGAAAGGTGAGAGGTGAAGGACTAGCAGCCCTCTACTATGCCACAAGTGGGTGGGCCCCACTAGGGGTTGCCTGCCCCCAACACTCACATGTGGGAACCATTACGCATTACAAGGCCGTAAAGGCTGTACGGAAAAAATGGCATGTAACAGTTGTTATAGAGCCGATAGATGTTTTTTTTTAAGACCACAACGCCCACTACATCCCATATCGTACGTAGGAAATGAAATATGGAAAATGTCCTTGCACTTACAGAATGTCAAGAGTGGCCTAAACGCAAATACCACTGTACGCTTCTTAAAATTAGTCAAAGCCTCCCAAATGCACAAGGGATTCATCCACACTACCCCTGAGATTCAATTAAGCATGGCTTGATCCAGTCTTCCAATGAGCTTACACTACTCGGCAAAGACACAATACTTAACATTTGCTCTAGATGCCCAAAACGAGTTGGAAAGAAGGAAAGCAGAAGTTGAAGTGGTTCCAACACCCATCTCCATTTTCTCTTGTAGAAGGATATTAACTATGTAAGTAATAAAATACATAGTCCCAATACAGTGCAGTATGCAAGATGCTTCTGGGTCAAGAAACCTTTCGGCTCACCAAGTGGGCTTGGAGACTTTATGACCCATTGTCCACCTCATTGGGCTTGAGGCCCAATGGATAGGCCCATCTAAAAAAAGTTGGGTCATGATGGAGGCCCAATAGCCCAGCCCGACCTGCTGTGACGCGCATGTCCTAAGTGCAAGTGCGCAACTAAAGCACCACAATGCACCCAAGCAGCCCTACAGCTCACGCACACTCAGTGTGCTTCACACCTTGTTGGACCACCATTTACATAGTGGAATCTTAGGCAATAGGTATATAGGAAGGGTCCTACTATATAAACCCCATTTCAAATCTTATGCAATAGGTATATAGGAAGGGTCCTATAAAAACCACATTTCAACTCTACTCTACTTCTATTGTAGAACTAAAACAAGTTTCAAAACAAAGGTTATACAAGAAATTTTAAAAACTAATTTAACATCATAATGGTAAAGGTGGTTGCCATTGCGCCACCATTACAATTATTGAATACCTTGATTGTGGCACCCATTGTGGATGGAGCATATCTCTAAATCATATGGATTAAGCAATCCTAACCATCCAATTAATGACACTATCAATGGATGGTTCAAGATAAAATAGTGAGTGGTCCACACTAAGTCAAAAGGGAAAATCGGATCATTAATCTTTATCTCCTCAGTGAAATTTTTTGGTTATGCTCCATCCACAGTTGGGTCAGAGAGTTGGACGGCCTGGACCAAAACAACGTGTACATTTGAAGAGTCATCACCATCTTTTAAATGGTCCAAAACTAACATAGGAGTCTAACCAAAACTTACTAGTGGACAACATTAAATCTCCAAATTTCCAAATAATTTCCCAAGCTATTACTTCAATTCTAATTTCCAAATACCAAACAGATTTCATCAACTCTCAACTCCTAAACCTATCTAGATTTTCATCCCATTAATGCAAACAGAAAGAAGGGGGAAAAAAGAGGTAAAGAAAATATAGAGATTTCAATAGAAACAAAATTCTGTGGAAAAGAGAAAGAAGAGTAGAGAAATCAAGAAACTAATTTACCTTTGGCTCGCCATCAATGTAAATTACGGATCCATCCCTGTACGTAAGCAACGATCTTCCATTCCGGGGGTTGAAACGGATTGGGACACCTCTTCCCGAGGTGGGATTGAACGCGAAGATGGATTTGAAACCATATTTTTCAAGAATGTCTTGGACTTCCAGCTGATCCTGATCCCACCCTCCGAGCCTCGATTTAAAAACATCGATTGGGCCTTTGCCGCAGCGGAAGAGATGGATCTCAATCTCTGGGGCTATGATCTTGACAGATCTAGGGTTAGGGTTTGGTTGAGATTCATCGCCGGTGCTTCCAGCAGACGGATCGCAGCAGGCATCGATCTCTTCTCCTTCGTTCTCCTTCTCCTTCTCCTTCTCGCTTTCCTCCATTCTCTCCTTTTGCCGGCAAAGGTCGATTCATGGAATTTTATTAATAGGAGAAAAATAAAACATTGGTACTCTGGCAGACTATGATAATCCTTCTTCACTCACAAGGCCACTATAAACATGGCCCACATTCTAGCAATCCCAACCGTTCAAAAATAAGAAAAAAAATTTCCTTGATCAGAGAGTAGTGTGGATTAATCAAAAATATATTGGTGCCTGTGATTTGGATGGTTTGGGTGGGGGGGTAGTATACTAATGCTACGTGTACGGCTACAACGTATGGATGATCTGAGCACTCTGAATAAATGGGGCCCACTTATGGACGATTTTACATTGGTACAAGACGCACCCAACCTACGTATTCTACTACTGTCTCCGCCAGCTATACCAACGAGCCGGCCACCCAACTGAGCGGATATGGGGTGGTTTCAAATCTCTGTGGGCCCCCAACATAATTTATGTGTTTTATCCACGCCGTCCATACATTTTTTCATATTATTTTAAGTAAATATCCCAAAAATAAGACATAAATAAATTTCAGGTGGACCACACCATAGGAAAACAGTGAGGATTGACTTTTATCCTTGAAAACTTTTTGGGGGCCATAGAAGTTTGGTATCGATCTGATATTTGTTTTTTTCCCTTAATCTAGGTTTATGTGACCTTATCAACAGGTTGGATGGAAAATAAACATTACAATGGGCCCTAGGAAGATTTTAATGGTGCACGTTCAATCCCCACTGTTTTCCTATGGTGTGGTCCACCTGAGATTTAGATATGTCTCATTTTAGGGATCGTGCCTTAAAATCAGATGGAAAAATGAATGGACAGCGTGGATAAAACACATACATCATGGTTGGTCCCACAGAGGTTTGAAACCACCCCTTATGCTAGTCCCACTGGGACTAGCAGATCCGCGCTCCACCCAACCCCGGGTTGACCGTGCCCCGAAAAAAATAAGAGAAAAACATTGATACTCTGGCCCAGTGTGATGGATGATACGCAGGCAGTTAGAAATTACTTTGAAATTACATGCATGGCATACATGTATTTTCAAGTCAAATTAAACTGTCCAAAGCATGGTCCCAGTTTAAATGCATCATGCATCAGATTGGGTTTGTAACGCAGTGGTCGAGTTAATATATGCCACGTGTACAGTTTCTAAGTGTCTGTGTATCAAGTGTCATATGCAGCCAGAGTATCAAACTACTCTGGCAGTGTGAATCTGTGATAGTTTGATTTACATGCACATCCCTGTATTGCAAACGTGGCATGCATTTTACTCCAATTAAAGAGTTCAAATAGAGTGTTAGATGGAAGATTAGACCAAACTCAGAATGATTATGCAACCATATTCCCTGATTTAAATTACTTCTGCTGAATATGGACTGCACAATATCTTCCATTTCAACCGTTGGCTAGATGTCCGCTTAGGATCATGGTTTTAGTGGGGTCCACTATTTGATTAGTTAATCTGATAGACAAATGCCACACATATAGTTTTTTGAGCTTGAAGTCGTTGTAGATCCTCACTCTCTTCAAGGAGGTTAGAAGCAATCTACGCAGCAATCTCAACCAGGAAAGGTGTCTTGATTGGACACGAATTGTCCAATGTGATTTTCACATGTGGTCCACATTGTTAGACGCGATGGGCACGCCCATGGGTCGTCATGGTGGCACCCTCTGGCTCTCTATGGTGTGTATTTAGTTATTTTCACGTATAGTGGATCCAGGATATTTTTACTATGAATAGCATGATTCTTAGGTTGTATATCTCTATATATTCTCATTTCCGGGTTAAATCAATACGTTAGAGAAGAGCATTCTTTCATTCTTATCTAGTTTTCATGGTATCAAAGCAGGATTTTTCTTCCTCCTGGTAGTTCGGAGTGTCGCTCTTCAGGCCCTATTGTCGGATTTCTGTCACAGATCGTCTTCACTGGAGGACTGTTGCATGCATATTCTAACACATTAATCCAGCCGCAACTCCAAATCCCATTACCCTAAACTTCTTCTCCTTTGCGTTTGCTGCAGAAGAGCATTCTTTCATTCTCATCTGGTTATCACACACATGGTGGGGCCCACCATACTTACAATTTGGATCACTACCCATATGCTGGTTCATGCAACAGGTTTTGGAAATGAAAACAGTATCTGTGAAAGCTTCTCCACTCCAAGAAAAAAAAGAACCTTGTAAACCAATTTCCATGGTTTATATTCTCCATGAGGATTCCATATTACGTTTACATATCCACCTCATTTAGTTTTCCTCCATCCAAACACCCCCTTAAATCACAATCATTTCTTTTTTACTAGCTACTAATTTTTATTAAATTAACAAAATCAGCGAGTCCACCATTTCAAGAAGGCCAAGTCAGATCCGAATTTCCAAACCAATATTGTTATTTATCTAAGCAGAGAGAGATGGAATGAGAGAAGACAGTCTCATAGAGAAAATTACATTCCTGTTAGCCATCCTTTCTTACATAAACATTCCAGTTAGCATGGTGCAATGCAAGCAATGTGACAGCCAATGCAACAGTCTACATCCAGTGTGCACATTAGAGTTCTTCAATCTATATCATAACATTTATAAAAAAAAAACGATTTGATATATATAATATGCATGCTAGGTGTATATCCATACATTGAATATTTTGGTGTATATATGCATCAGATCTTCAGTGTACATTTATTTCTCCATGTCTGATCTTGATCAGTCCAGTGATGAGTGGACCCATCAACAGTTTGAGGCATAGACCCGATTGGGTAGACCAGGAGCTAAAAAAATTGCTTTTCTGGTTTTCCTTCAGGCGGGTTTTTGACATGATGTGTCATGCACTACTTTGGTGAAGATATCCTCCAATGTGGGATCGGTTATGCCGAATGCATCGATGCTGACCTGTCTCTTAAAGTTTTCGATGGCTTGAAATACATCGGAAATTCTTACATCTTGCTTGGGTAGATGGAATTTCTGTGTCCCTGCAACATTATAAATCTTCAGCAAATTCATAGAGAGGCTGCTTACCATGTCTTCGACGTCCTTTTCGTGATTGGGATTTGTTGAGATAGTCAATACATATGATCCTCCATATCTTGTTTTAAGCTGTGACACAGAAAAAGATATTAAAGTGTACCTAAAGGTGTTTTGTGGGACTCGTGGAACTGAGCTGCAATTCATTCAAATCACTTGGAAATGGCCAAAGTGGGGTTGGCGCCATTTTAATTTGAAATTGTAACCAAACACATGAATGCAAATCTGAGAATTTCAAGTTGGACTTGAAATGATAGTGATTTGCAGTTAGATGGGCTACACCTCACTGTGAATGGACTGGGGCTAGCCACTTTTGTTCATTTACTCTTGAATGAATTGAATTATTCAATTCAGTTTGATTGAGCATCCACATGATCCCAAAAGAATGGGTCCGTTTGGGTAAGGGATCCTGCATAATTGGGATTAAGTCTAATCCTGATTTTGGTTGGTCCCATGGCTTTCACGTAGGAATCGGCGCACTAAAGCTGCAATTTCCTCTGCATAAATGCAATTAATAAAGTTTAAAAATATGCCGCTAATTGCATTTATGTCGAAGAAAGCACTGGTTTAGTGTGACGAATCCTATGTGGAAGGCATGGGACCCTTGAAAATCAGGATTAGCTTTAATCCCGATTATGTGGGATCCCATACCCAAACAGCCCTTATATAGCTTCATTTCACGGGGGTTGATCCCTTGAAATGAAAATAAAAATAAAAAATGAAAGAAAGAAAGACAAAATTAAAAGAAAACAAGAAATTTGTCAAACAGTTTTTGGAAGGTAATTCCATGATATGATAATCCAAGTACATGAAACCTGTATTTTTTGCTTGGGATTTTTTTTCAACACATTTGGAATGAAAAACATATCCACCTAAACCTACTTTGATGCCATTTGTGGAAAAAAATGGTATGGAATCCATTTTGTACTTCCAAGATAATCTGCCAAAAATGGGGAAACCAATGTTGGATTGTTACCCAAAATTGATGAATCAATTTGCAACTGCTGAAAGGAAATAGACCATTGGCTGTTGACTTTTTAACATTTCTACATGAATCCATGGAAAACTGCACCACAAACCAATCACAGAATTCCTTATGGAACACACAGTTCTCCATTTCATGCGAATTCTTTGTCCTTCCATATATTTCATAAAAAACACGCTTGTGGTTTCTGCAATGGTACCACAGAATAAAGGGGAAAACAATGAGAAGTCTATAACAACAATCAGTTTTCTGCATCGAGAAAACAGTTGGCAAAAAGTCCGACTGACCATGGCTTGACACAATCACACTAGAGTCTGTACTTTTCTGAAAATTATCTTGAGCATTGACCAATCAGACTAATTCTTTCTTCAATGTGATCCAAATCGACAACAAGAACTATCTTCTCACAAACGGATCGAGGGTCAACTACATCGATGATATAATAAGAAGGAAATGATATTGAGAAGAAACATGTAGCTGCCATAGGTTTAATTCATGAAACACTGTTTGGATGCACTAGTGAACTGAATTGCAAACATTTGGATCAAGAGGAGGTGACAAATTTATTGATGTTTCATAACATCTATACTCTCAAACTGTGGTTACATTTCTTTCAAGTCCAACTTGAGAATAACGGAATTGCATCTTAGAGCCCATACCCTCAATATGAATGCTAATCAAATCACAAGTTAGTTATTTCCACTTTGTTAGACTAATAATTGCCATTCAATTCATTAGTGCATCCAAACACACCGTGATTTTTCAGTCATGCTAACTACCTCTTTTGAGCTGCCAACGCACTGCAAGATGCCACCAACCATGATGCCAACGCGGTCACAGAGAAACTCGGCTTCTTCCATGGAATGTGCTGCCATCCAAATCCATATCTTACATTAAAATCTTCTAATATATTTAAAACAGGAAATACATTACCAATAATTCCATGTGATGCATGCGACTGGGGAAATGATGGAAATTCAACCAAAACAAATTCAGAACATAAGAGTGGACAAGAAAATAATAATCATCATCATCTTAGCTTTCTTATAGCAATTCGGGGTCAGCAAGAGGGGGCAAGAAAACCAATAAATAGAACAAGCAAGGAGGCTGAGCCTTTTTTATGTGGGATTCATGCTTAAGAAGCACACAAAAAAATGTTATTTTGGCAGTATATACTACTAAATTAAGATATATTATTTTTAGAAAAACTAAAGCTATTTCGTAATAGAAGTCACCCTGAGTTATTTAAATAAAAAAAAAAAAAAAACACACACACACACACATAATTATTTTTTATTTCAAATAACTGTGGCAAGGATATCTTTCTAGTTTCTACTTACCAAATTGAATACACTGTGAAAAAGCAGTAATGCAGCTGATGCCGTTTGATTCAGGCCAGCCAGTACAGGGCTAGTTAAATCGTTACCGTAATGCAGCTGATGCCATTTGATTCAGGCCAGCCAGTACAAGGCTATTTAAATCTCGCTGCATTTTGCAGTTCCATCTCCTTATATAATTTTCCCAATAGATGCATGGGATGAAGTACAGAAATTTAAATTTATCATAGTTGATTTCATATCTTCAGTCTCATTAGTTCATTAGTCTTTTGAAAAAAAGGATAAATAAACTCTGAAAAGAAAAAAAAACAAAAGACCCAAAGGAGAAGATAATGATTGTTTTACATGGTTATACAATGCAACACATAAACTATATAGTTTCAATCTTGTAAGAAAGATATGATATGCAGTTGTTGGAGGCGTCATCAAACCCCCTGATATACATTGTTCTGTTTTTCCCTAATAGCTCGAGCTTTTAGCGCAACCGGTCAGTAACATGGTATCAGAGTAGGACGTCCGGTGTTCAAGTCCCGAGGTTTGCAAAATTCGGTATTATAGGGCATCCGGTATTGTATCAGCCCAGAGTATCACGTGCAGGACCACTACACCGCCCGCACATGAGGGGAGGTGTTGGAGGCGTCATCAAACCCCCTGATATGCGTTGTTCCGTCGTTCCCTAATAGCTCGAGCTTTTAGCACAACCGGTCAGTAACAGCAGTTACATGCATTTGTATCCACTTTTGTTTTATTGCGATTGGAGGAACTTATGTTTTTGATGCCAGGAATAATACATACAAATAGCTTGCACAAGAGTCTTGCTCATGGATACTTTTCATATTCACAATGGGTTTTTAAGTGGATACATTTAGGCCCCATTTGGTTGTCACTTAAAAATGAGTTCATCTCATTTTAGTTAACAATAGTTATGTATCAGAGATCACAGTTTATATAAATTATGGAGTATCAAGATTTTTAATCCTTACCAAAATCTCAAATATAAACTATGATTTCTGATACATAACTATTGTTTACTAAAATGTGATAAGCTCATTTTTAAGGCCTTTAGAAAAAACAACAATCCTCACAATTTTGCTACAAAACCATTTGATACAAAACAAGAAGGAATGATAATTGCCAACAATTTTTTGCACATGTTCTTGCACACATGTTCCCATTGGGATACCTCGCTAACATTTACAGGATCCAGACTACTCATCCAGTGGCTACACCATGCAGGGATCATGCTCCAAAGTCAAGAAATTATAAGTATCCCAACTGCTTGATCGGAAAAGGAACAAAAATAGGCACTGGTATTTTATTCTTCAGATTAAGAAGTTGGGGTCATCACACTGGCCTGATTTTTGGGCATGGCACATATACACTTGTGTCCCACTAGATGGGTTTTCCAAACCTTTTATGAGTTTGCAATGTGCCTCCACGAAAACTCATGTTGAAAAACTGTTTCTTGCAATCGGCGTTCCTCCTAAACAAGTGCATTGATGGTGACTAATAATTGCTCCAATTTTGACAATAAATAAATAGATGAAATGGGAAAGTAGCATAGTTCTCCAACGTACTTTTAGAATGTTCTATGATCATAAGAACCAGATTAATCATAAATGGACCCACTCTATGTTGTATCATTGCATGTTTTAGAACCTACCTACTATGATCATAAGAACCAGAAAATATCGGCTTACTTGTAAGAATAACAGCCCTGTTTGCCTTCACCATTTTAACAGCTTGCCACATGTTATTTCTTGACTCTGGATCCAATCCTGTAGTCGGCTCATCCATAAAGATAACCTACAGAAAACCGTCACACTGGAAGTGAGGATTCCTATCTTTTGAATTAGTATTAACAATAAGATACCTGATTATTATACATACTCGTGTATCTCCGATAAGTGCAATTGCAACGCTGAGCCTTCTCTTCATACCGCCACTGTATTTACCAGCAAGCTGGTCACCCACATTGCCTTCGTGAAGATTCAAACTCTTCAGGGATTCATCCACTGCCTGTGTAGCTCAAAACAAAGCAATGAGCCCATGTTTTGAAGGAGAAGTGTCCTTCATGATCACAGCAAGAATTATAATATACGGCTTACAGTTAGGATTGGTGGCTTATTCATTTCTGGGTTTACTTTTTAGGAGGTACTGTAGAATCAGCATACTTGGGTTTTCTGTTTGTACAACTGGGTCCATGGCTATGATATGATGGGTCATTGTGGCTGGATCACTAACCAAAAGTTCCCCAAATTCGAAGAGCCTAGCCACTCACTCGAATGACCATTGCTACATTCATCTTATTAACCTTCTATTTCCAGACCACAATATGGAAGGTTAGGATTGGTCGATCAATAAGATTTCGGAGGATGGTCATCCATGGTTAGGATTGGTCCATTAATAAGATTTCAGAGAATGGTCATCCATGGTTTTTTTTTTTTTTTACACACGCACTCACACCACAGTGGGATTTCACCACAATAGGTACTCGAACCCATGACCTCGTGTTGAAACTCTTGTGAGTCTACCACTGAGGCATGAGTAAGGTCCCAAAATAGTCATCCATGGTTAGAATTGGTCTATTAGTGTGAATGGTATGGATCAATGAACCATGGGTACCACTTGTACCAACTGAAAACTTGAGTATATGCCTTGTCTTGGGGATCATATAATTCCTTCCATATTAGTCCATCCAAGTCAAACAGCATCTAGTCAGTAGTCTTCACAATCATCAATTCAACAGATGCACTATTTCCCATTGGGCACCCTTAGGAGTGATAAAATGTTTGTATCTAGATTTCAAAGTAGCTAATGCAAATCAAACAATGACAAACTGACCATCATATGAACATTTTTTGGGTGCATTGTTAGAAGTATCCCCGATATAATCAAAATATCCCCGATATTATACGTATCTCCAGCTTGGTGATACCGACAACACTGGTAGCAATGCCAATAACACTAGTAATATTAGAAATTCCAAGTATCGGCAATGTATCACTAAGTATTGCTAACGTATCAATATTGCCAATATCTTCGATTGTGTAGGTTCCAGGTGTCATTTGTATTACCAATGTATCACCAATATTTTTTACTGCATAAATTCTAGGCTTCGCTTTGTATCGCTATTGTATCGGCAATATTTCGATAAAATGGCCAATGTATCAATATCGCCAAAAATATGTTTATTAAAAAAAATTCCATTTCAAAATTTTTTTAAGAGCATGGTTTTAGGCAATGTTCAATTTGTCGACTATTTATCTCAATATTATCGTTATCGCAACAGGGCAATATTGAGACTGTTACTGACTAGTTGTGCTAAAAGCTCGAGCTGTTAGGGAACGACAGAACAATGTATATCGGGGGGTTTGCTCACGCCTCCAACACCTCCCCTCACGTGCAGGCAGTATACTAGCCCCGCACGTGATACTTTGGGCTGATATAATACCGGATGCCCTATAATACCGAATTTTGCAAACCCTGGGACTTGAACACCGGACGTCCTGCTCTGATACCATGTTACTGACCAGTTGCGTTAAAAGCTCGAGCTGTTAGGGAACGACAGAACAATGTATATCAGGGGGTTTGCTGATGCCTCCAACAGAGACCACAATCTTTCACTTCCTTTCCAATTGGCAAATATTTCTTGGCGAAATATCGTGTGTTTTCGATATTCTGAAATATCGATAGATGTTTGGATGGAAAGTTGGATGGATAGATGGGATAGTTGGACTAATTTCTTATGACAACACATGCTTTTAGGCCCCCATTAAATGGAAACTTATTATGTATGCATTCTTTTTGCAATTTTTTATTCCTAAATATGCAAATGTGTATTTTAGCATCTTCTAGAATTTCACTGAAAAATTCCACCTTTTTCCCTATGTTTCTCCGCATTTTCGGTTATCAGCAATATTATCGACGATATCAATATTGTTTCCGTATGCCCGACCAGCGAAACTTGTAGTGATACCGATACTCCGAACACTGTTTGGGTGTAACTGAAATGTTGAAGTAACTGTCCATGCACCACCCAAATTGAGAATCCGATGATAACAGGTCTGATCCATTGTCACACATTTACATTCGCATTTTCAGGTCCTTCTTGCAGATCAACAACATTTGAGCACATCCTGCCATACGCATTTCTCAAGAAACAGTTTGACTTGTGCAAAGGGTAAACAAAACCACAAACATTCATTGGCATTCTCATTTTTTGGTACATCCAAACTGCATGATATCTCCACAACGATAATTCAAGATAAGCAAAGAACTGTATCTAAAACAGAATAGTAAAGCACAAGCCATCTTACCTGTATTAATGCTGCGCCTTTAAGGTTTCGCAGTCTACCATAGAAAAACAAGTGCTCTCTTCCAGTTAGATTCTCCCAAATCAAGCTGCATTAAAATGCTAATATTAGTCGAGGGAATAATTTTTAATTCGAATGCTATATTATATCAAGCTCCAACTTTTTGTCTTTTTTCTTTTTACACACACACCCACACCCCACACTCACACACCCACCCACCCCACATGGGCACTCAATCCCATGATCTAAGTGTTGAAACAGAGTTTGTCTACCACTGAGCCATAGAGTTGGACCCAACTCCAACTTAGACTAAAACAAGTGAACTAAAAGTTTTGTATTCTATTCAGTTCAAGCAGTCTTCAAACCCACCCTCAAAATTGAGTGCAAATATAGCAATTATGTCTCATCATTAAACCCTAATTCTTTCTTTCCATGTCAGTTTGGCGTAGTAGCCACAACTTGATCTTCACTTCTAATGTTTGTTCTAGAAATCTCCCCATCAGCCATTTTGTGGCATATATAGAGCAATTGAACACTTCTAGATAGGGTGGTCAACAAGTACCCTGGTCCATGGGTACCTGAGGGACCCATAGAAATTCCTATTGGTTTAAAGGCCTACTTTGATGCATTCTATCCGTCCTGGGCTTTTGGCATGTTGGTTAGGTACCTAACATTTGGTATCAGAGGTAACACAGTATCCAGTGCACAGAGTGAGTGCCGCCATAGAGTTGGCCCCCATGGAAATCGGTCGTGGAGCATCGTATACAATTGAGAATATGGCCTAGTATAACCTACCATTGCTCATTTTGGTGCAGCAGCATATGAATTCTCTTTCAACTCCAGTGCTATAAATAGTTGCTTGGTTGAAGATCTTACTGTGTGATCTTGGCATCTTCTTGTTTTGGACAATGTCTTTGATAACTTTTTTTTTTGGTCAATCATGCAACGCACCCACCCAGTCAGTCATGCAACACACCCACCCAGTCAGTCATGCAACGCACCCACTGGTGCTGTCAGCAGCGTGGATATTTCACCACTAATGGGTTTCGAGACCGAGACCCCTTGTTGAAACTCCGTAGAGTCTACCAACGAGGCAAGGACCCGAACCCGTCTTTGATAACTTAACACAAAATTAGGATTGGCTATTTATGTTCAATCCTTAGTTGCATGATCATTCTAACTAGGTGCCACTCCCGCTTTGAATCACCCTTTGGACTCGCACTTCCACTCCCACTTCATAGCCTATTTATACTTGCTAACATTTTAAAGTAGACACTTCCCTCCTCTGGCACCCGAATCCATTGCCGCTTCACTTCATGCTTCGTGCAGCTATAGTTCAAACTAAAGATCATATCCTCAAGGACTCTTATAATTTTTGTTTTAGTGGCTTGATCAGTTTTCTAGACTTGAGGAATGTAAAGCAATAATTTCCCTTGTAAATCATCAAACAGGAAGAAAAAAGTGGTACTTGAGAAGTTTTTTTTGTAAAAAGTGATAGTCTGCATTACATGTTATTCTTTGGTGGGATATAGTGTTACTTGAATGGTGGCCTTATTATCATAATATTTATCCAAATGGGCAAGTGGATGACTTCTTGTTTTTTTTTTTTTTTTTTTTTCTTGTTTGATGATTTACAAGGGAAAAAAAAAGTGATTTGGCCAAGTGAAGCTAACTCATCATGTTTTCACTAAATCTTTGAAGGAAGTCGCAAGAACATACTTAACAAGTAGAGAATGTATGCCCATGCTTCAACTTGGGGGAGGGTGGTAGACTTATGTACAATAAGATTAGACATGCAGTTTTCAGATTATAAATCATTGTAATGCCGTTATTTTGCCAATTCATTGTTCTTGTTGAAAAAATACGTGAGGCAATGGCTCAAGGGAAGTTAGCACCTTGTTCAAAATGTTTAAGCTTCATCTTAAGTTTTAACACCAGCCAATAGTAGAATCATCAACTGACAAATATTTGGGAGACTCATGGGATTGGTTACAACTCTCAGACATAATCTTATTAAAACAATTCCAAACTATTCAGAAGGTGAGCTGGTAGACAAGCTAGTACAGGTCACTATTTAAATTGAAAATATCTAGCAGGTATAGACTTCAAAACTAGGTAGTTTTGGAGACAAAAAAAGGGGAACCCATGTTCTTATTTGAGAATCTGAAATTTTCAGTATTCTAGTTTTTAACAGATCTGCGTATAAAAGCATTTGATTGCTTGTTTTTCTTTCTCTAAGAGGTGATCTTTGCTTGTTTTTCTTTCTCTAAGAGGTGATCTCCCTCGTTTAAGTTTGATGTTATTTCTGATTCCTTATTCAAAAGATTCGCCTTCGAAAAAGAGAAGGAGAGTGGGGAAAAAAAAGGCTGTGAGGCCTTCTTACTCATGTTGTGGGCAAACTCCAATTCTGGTGTAGATCTGATTCATTTGTGATCTTATATCCATACCATCAATAAATGCAGTTCCAGATGTGGGAGGTAGAAACCCAGTCACCTGAAACAAATAAAACCAAAAGATGAGTTTTGTAAAGCCCACTAACTGTAGAAAAGAGCAAATTATGAAAACCATTCAATTGAGGCAATAAAGAAGCAATAGCCTCTATTCAATCATATGGTAGAAAGACTCGATCCCCGGCCACACCTTCAGAGGGTAGGTAAAACTACCAACTCAGCTACTGAGCAGGGTGTTCTGGGGATTTGTGCCATCCAAGGGAATGGAATATCCATTCCTCAGTATTCAGCATGTATATGATGATCTGTGCGATGCATTCCGTAACCTCCACCATTGACTGGCCATTGACCAAAATTGCCTTGATTAGACTATCCTAACCATCTAATGAATGAGCTACTTATCACTGAATGTGACTTGTTGCTACTTTTTATCCTTTTATGTTCAAATAATGGCACCCATTAAAAGGTCATAATCATCCAAACATTGTATTTTTTGTCTATGGACCATCACTACTAGACCTATTGAATTGACAATTCTGATCTTGTCCATGTATGTCATGTTAGCAACAATGATATGAAAGCACAATACCTCCCATGCATCCAGAGGCACTAGATCAGCTCTCAGATATGCATGCATGTTTGTATTGGAGAAAACACATGATGCATGGATTTGAATGACATGCATATACTAACCATATTAAGAAAGGTTGTCTTTCCAGAACCATTGGGACCTAGAAGACCAAAGCATCCCCCAGTGATACAGCAAGGGATAGATTTTGAACAGCATGCCTCTTAGAATTTCCATCCTCTCCCAAATACACCTTCTTCAGGTTATGACAGACAATAGGATAATTTTTACTCTCTTCCATTAATAATTCTTCGGCTTTATACCCCTGCAAACAAAAAATTTCGATGAAGTCATACAATATTTTTTAGCTTTTATAGTGATGATTAGAAGGAACTGCTAGTTACATTGTACTAGAAAGGGCTACCTCATCCACCATGCATTCATCAATCCAATCTGTCCAGATCGTGGGAATTGTAGATGGATCTGAGCCCGGAATCACAGTACTTGACGGATCCAAACCTTCCAATTGGAGGCCATTAATCGCCATCATCAATGCCTTTTCCCAATTATTTGGGTTTGGCTATTGGTGCCTTTCAATGTGACTTCAAGCTATGATCTCCATATTTTGAGATGTAGAGATAGAAATGGAGGATCACCATCCACAAACTGGGAAAATGAACTGAGCTCCCACTTGTGGAAGCACCTCAACCATGTGTGCAATTGATTGTACAAAGATAATGTGAAATAATCATCACCATAGATTTTAGTATACAAGGAAAATAGAGGCACGAGACATATGTTGTTCGTCACACAGTGACTACATACACAAGGAAACACCGACAAATTATTCCCCTAGCAATAAGGAGAATACAAGAGACAAGAGAAGCATTACTCACATAAAATGAACAAAAGAAACATCCCTCACTTCTTCTCATAATGCAACTAAAAGAAATTTTGGGAAACCCATCCCAACTCTTCTCTCCACCTTACAAAGATTTGAGAAAACTCTCCATTGAGAGAAACCCTCTTTCCCTCTTTCTCCATCTTACTTGCACAAGGGAAAATACTGCCTGTGTTTGAAACATAGGTATCACGTTACATATTGCATTCATAGGATACAGATACGTATCGGTTTATCTCACGGGATATATCGTTTGTATTGAGTAATTTATCGTACTTTTTGGGAAACAAGGGAAAACGTTGGGAAAATGGTTGAATTTTTCAATGAAACTTTTGTTGGAGGCATCATCAAAACCCCCTGATATACATTGTTCTGTCGTTCCCTAACAGCTCGAGCTTTTAGCGCAACCCGGTCAGTAACATAGTATCAGAGCAGGACGTCCGGTGTTCGAGTCCCAGGGTATTTATGTTGGTTGTGGACCTTTGGGGGCCCACTTGTGGGCAACCACTTGCGGAAGTGTGGGCCTTCAGGATCCGACGGTCTACATGATGAGAACCTTCGCAAAGCCGAGGATGTGGCGGTGTAGTCAGCTGTCCGCCTAACTGCTACAGGAACAAGTAGGTCTGATCACCCCTCTGATCCTACGGTGAGGATGGTCCCCGGATCACAATCTATGGCTTAGATTGAAAAGGACAGGCCTAATGGGCACTCAATGATCTTTCCTCTTTTTCTCTCCGTAGTAATTGTTTTCTTTTCTCTGCATCAATACGGGAGAGAGTTACCCCTTTTATAACATACATACGAGGGATAAAAGGGATATGACGATGAAATGAGATAGGGTTTATCCTTATCTCATCTAACCACCTCCAAAATTTGAAAATCAAATTCTCGGAAGGAAAAGGATGAAAGTGGATGCGATAACATCCTATGGGCCCCAATCCACAAGTGGGCCTCCAAAGGTCCACAACCAACACATCTCCCACTTAATCACATTGTGGGATAGGCATATCATGAATTGTCTACCTAGCTCATCACATAACAATCAAAACCAAAGAATCACGATCAAAAGAATCAGAGGCATGGGACCAGCTAGAACACCGTTATCTTCTCACAGGTGTTTGAGCACTAAGTAACCACCTAACTAGCACTCAATAACCCAAGCTTTGCATTGCCTTTCCTAGTCCGCATGACCACACCGGATAGAGTCAACTCCTAATCTGGAGTACTCCGCCAACATACGCACTTATCCAACTTATCAAGTTTTTACTAAAAACTTGGTTTTCCACAAACATCAATTTGAATTCCTTTTAAAGTAATATTAAGATATAATATATATATATATATATATATATATATATATATATATATATATATATATATATAGACTTTTGAAAAAGAATATCGTTTGCAAAAGTTTAAGAAAACTCGACATTGCCGGCGGATAAGTCTTCAAGTGCGTATTTATAGTTCTAGAAACTTGTGTAGCTGTCATGGGATCTTCCCCACGCAGATGTGTAATTTGGAATCGATCAAGCCACTTTCCTAGCATAACTGACCAATCAAGGGCCTTTCGTCATCGTATACTAAAGTAGCAACACTCAATCTCATCCTCCTGTACACAAGAAGAGGGTAGCTAAGGACACAAGGAGTCACCTACGGGACTGGCTACTCACACGTTGCAATGATTAGATCGAATCAAACCAATCTACAGGTAAAAGGTCCTAGCATGTGGCTACAATCCATGCCGTAAAGTAGACAATACTAGGTATATATCGGGTCTACAATATGCAAGTCGTCTCACATGAGGTATGGCTCATCTCATAACCTCACGACCTGGCTATGATTCAGGCCATAACATAATTCACATGAAGAGTAATGGTGCGACTATGTTATTCGACTTTATCAGTCTTATCTTCGATCTTTTAGGACTGAAGGCGGATACAACTCATTCGCATCCTCATCCTTTATTATTTTCAATAAAGGGTGGTTCATACCTCAATGTATGAACATCACCCCAAGTGTACATTTCTTGTACATTTAGGGTTGGTCAACCCATGCGAGTGGGTGACTGGCCTGCCGACAAAAGTTAAAATCCTACTTGATCTCAAAGAAAATACAGATGATCTACATACCTAGTCTACCTGACATGAACCTGAAATAGATCTCTAGCTATAAGTTTCGTCATGGGATCAGCCATCATCTCCTTGGTAGGAATGTAGCTGAGGATAACCTTCTTTTCTTTCACTTGATCACAAACGTAATGATACTTTATCTCAATGTGCTTAGATTTCTGGTGGTGTTTGGGGTCCTTTGCCAAGTTAATGGCCGAGGTGTTGTCTATCATCAACGATATAGGCTCATGTATGCCTGGAACAACACCCAATCCTTGTAAGAATCTGCGAACCCATACACACTCCTGAACTGCAGCACAACATGCAATGTACTCAGCCTCCATAGATGAAAGTGTTGTGGATTTTTGTTTCTTGCTCGACCAAGAGATAGCTCCCCCTCCGAGCAAGAAGACATATCCTGAAGTAGACTTTCCCTCATCGGCGTCATTACCCCAGGCGGCATCTGAATATCCTTTGAGCTCGAGACTCGTGCCTCCATAACACAGCATCAGGTCCTTGGTTCCTCTGAGATAGCAGAATAAACGTTTCACGGCTTGCCAATAGATTGTCCCGGGTTACTCTGGTAACAGCTGACTATGCCAATTGCATAACTAATATCCGGTTTGGTGCAAAGCATAGCATACGTTAAGCTGCCTACTGTGCTCGCATAAGGTACTAAGGACATGGCCGATTTCTCATCTTCTGTCTGGGGACATGATTTCCTGTCTAACTTGGCAGCTTTGTCCATAGGGGTTTCAACAGCTTTTGAATTTTCTATCCTGAACCGCTCTAAGATCTTCTTTATGTAAGTGGCTTGTGACAAGCCTAAGAATCTCCTAGAATGGTTCTTGATGATTTTAACCCCTAGAATAAAGTTGGCTTCACCAAGATCTTTCATCTCAAAGTTCGAAAAAAGCCAATCTTTGGACATCATCAACAGTTGCATGTCATTACCAGCTAATAGGATATCGTCTGCATATAGAGATAGTAT